>CM030362.1:291707049-291803087 GCA_017893485.1 Hemerocallis citrina
AGAGCAGCATCGCTCGGAGGCCTTGGAGGCTCGGGTCGCCGACCTCGAGGCGGCCTTGGAGCGAGCGAAGGAGAAGCTCGCTGCGGAGGTCGCCAAGGCCGACGAGGAGAGGGCCGCAGCGGTGAAGGCCTTGGAGGCAGTGAAGGCAGAACAAGCAGAGGCAGTGGAGAAGGCGAGGAAGGAGATCGAAGCTGAGGCAAAGAACCACATGGCCAAAAACATGAAGCTGTCTTACGCGAGAGCGCTCGACCATGTCGAGGCTCGAGTCCCTGGCTTTGAGAGGGTGGGGTACCGGTTGTGGCCCGGCGGCGAGGAAGAAGGCGTAGAGGAGGAGGGAGAAGAGGAGGAGGAAGAAGAGAAGGAGGGCGAGCAACGAGACGGCGAGGTGCCTGCCGATCCGGAGATCGTGGTGGTCGACCCCCAAGCCGTGGCGACGGGGGGCGAAGGGACATCTACCGAGGCGCCTGTGTCCGAGCTACCGCCCCAGGTGGACCCTTGATCCCCTCGCTTTTGTAATTTTTTCTTTCTTTTAATGTACTGCCTTATAGCGGACTGGCCACCACTCTTCTGATGTGAATAAAATTTTGTTCGAACTCTTTTCTCAAATGTCATCCAAGTGTTGAGTTTTCTTTTCGAAATTTGGCTAAGTGTTGGGCTTGGAATCTCTTTGAAACTCGGCAAGTGTTGAGCACTGCCTTTTGTCTTTTTGTGTTGATATGCTTCCATCTTTCAGATCGTCGAACTCAGTTCGGACTCCGAAATAGCCCGCCTTCGTGCAGAACTACGGAAGCGGTCTCGCGAAGCTCATCTCGAAGGCGAGGTGGAGTTGCTCAGGAGGGTGTTATTCGACGTCGAGAAAGAGAAAAGCGAGCTACTGGTGGAGGTTCGCCATTTGGAAATAGCTGAAGAGGAGCTTTCGGCAAAGGATGATGAGTTAACCTCGGCAGTGGGAAAGCTTATGGCCGAGTGCGATGAGCTCACGACGAAGGTCGAGCAGTTGAGGAGGGTTACAGTCGACAAAAGCATCGAAGTGACCAACCTTCGTCGCATCATTGCTAACAGTACTGGTGATGCAGGCTCGACTAACCTTCCTCGGTTCAAAATATCTGTGAAGGACGATACTTTGAAGGATAGGATCGTCGAACTCGAGGAAGAGGTCGCCCGCCTTAAGCCTCAGCCTGTGAGAGTTAACGTCCGAAGCACTACGTGTACTCGCGAAGAAAGTGAGAGGGCGATCTCCTTCTACCAGCTCACGACTCATCCACCTGCCGTCGAGTGGAGTCCGGCTGATGCTCAGAGTGGTGTGACTATTTCGTCTAGTGGCGCCTCCGTCGGAGCCACAGTTAGAGGCAGTGTTGAAAAGGCGTCTCGGTTCATCGGCCTAGAAACAAGCTCGGAGGTTAAGCTGTGCCGCCCCGTGTGTCCCTGAACCGAAACTCCCCCATTCCGAAGAAGCATTAAATAAGTTGTATTATGCTTCTTTGAGTTTTTGTGGTACCTTGTTGTAGTAACTTGGTGTTGTAACTCGAACGTTTTGTTTGTTGAACTCTTTAATAAAATAAAAGTTCGTTTACTTTTTGATGTTCGTGTGTTGGAGATGTAGGGTGGCCCCTCTAGTTTTGGAAACGAACCATAAGATCCAAACGTTAGTTCTTCCAAGTACTCTAGTTGTAGAAATTTTGCTTCTCGCCTGTCTAGTCTAGTTGTAGAAATTTCGTGTGCGTAGGTGGAGCGAGGGCTTATTCAATAGTTGTGGGAGCAATTCCGAATGGCGAACCACTTCTAGTTCGCTTAAGAGCGAACTTGCGAAGCGGAGTCGAGCCAAGTGTTGGACTCCGAACTCGTCATTTGATTGTATTTCAACGGTTGTGGGAGTAATTCCGAATAGCGAACCACTTCTAGCTCGCTTAAGAGCAAATTTACGAAGCGGAGTCGAGCCAAGTGTTGGACTCTGAACTCGTCGTTTGATTGTATTTCAACGGTTGTGGGAGCAATTCCGAATGGAAAACCACTTCTAGCTCGCTTAAGAGCGAACTTGCGAAGCAGAGTCGAGCCAAGTGTTGGACTCCGAACATGTCGTTTGATTGTATTTCAACGTTTGTAGGAGCAATTCCGAATGGCGAACCACTTTTAGCACGCTTAAGAGCGAACTTGTGAAGCGGAGTCGAGCCAAGTGTTGGACTCCGAACTCGTTGTTTGATTGTATTTCAACGGTTGTGGGAGCAATTCTGAATGGCGAATGTAATACCCTGAATTTTCATTTATGAAAATCATTATTGTGTATTAGTATTTTGTACATATTGTGCACATGCAATTTTGCAGTATAAAATTTTATAATTATTTTCATTTCATAAACAAATGAGTATATATATATATATATATATATATATATATATATATATATATATATATATATATATATAGGTCTCCTCCATTATTTTTATTAAAGCCTTTTTTTACAAACATAAGTTTCTTTTATTTTAGCCCAAATTAATTTATTTTTAAATGTAGACTATTTTGGCCCATTAAATAAAGGCCCATGAGTTATTCTCTCTTTTTAAATACAACTTGTAATGTAGATTATTTTTATAAAAAATAAAATGTACAACTTTTAAAATAGGGGACTATTGAATGCACGTGCATTGCACGTACACGTGCATTGTGCACTCCACCTTGGCCAGTTTTGAATGGGAGGGAAAGGAAAAGAGAAGTGGAGTTGTTGGAGGTAGTTTTGGGATCATGGTTGGTTACTACAACTTCCCCTTAAATCCTAATCTTTGGTCCTTAACTCCTAGATTAATCCTAGCCCTTTATTTGTCCCAAATTTTAGTATAAATACCCCCCCCCCCCCCCCCCCCCCCCCCAGTCTAGTTATTCTTGCACTCTTCATTCTCCAAACCTATATTAAGAAAATACAATTATTAGTAGTGAGTTATTAGTAGGAAGTGAGAATAAAAGATTGAGAGTTGAGTGTTTGTGCTTGCATTCAAGGAGGCCGGCTACTAGGAAGGCTCGGGTTGCACTATTGGGGAGGCTCGGGTTGCACATCAAGGAGGATGAGGAGCACTCATTTGGCAAGCTCGAGAAGGACTCTTTCATTTAGAAGGTGTTGTGAATTTTTCTCTCCAAATAAGGTGGGTTGTTTTTCTATATTTCTAATTAGATACCATGTTAGGGGTGATTGAAATGATAATACAAGAAAGAAACTAATAAGAGTACACTTAATTGGAAAAATGACTTGCTAGTTGATTAAATTGATTGCTTGATAGATTGCATGTTATTTTGTCATGAATCTTAAGTTGTGTGCGAATTGTTTTGTAGTGATGGAATATATGAATTAGAATTGTTGTTAATGTCAAGAACTAAGTACAAAATGCTAGTAGATGAAATTGTTGCTTTATGTGCTTAGATGGACCTTCGTGATATTGTTGGAATGAATAAATTATAATATGCTTTTGGGCTTATGAAAGGGGGGAAAACAGGGAATTGATGTAGAAATCTTTAATACTAAGTCGTGTGAGAAATGTCAAAATGATTTATGGAAATAGTAGTATGCAATTTAAATTAATTGTATGAGAAATGTGTGTTTAATTACTGAAAAATTATTTTTAAAATACTGGAGTGTTGAATTATGTTAAAATAGACATTCTGGAGATTTACAGAAATTTTAGTGAAAGCAAAACTAAAATAAGAGCTTTTGAAACATCGAAATGTTCTAATGAACAGAGAGTTTAATTAAATGAAATGCAAGTTGTAGTTAAGACAACTTGAGCCTATAGCTCAAGTGGTCGGTGGGCTCCCTAGTGCTACAGTAGCACGGGTGTGTGTGTTGAGGTCGCTGGTTCGATACTTGTGTCCATCATTTTTTTATGCGCGTTTTAAAAATAAACTAGTTTTCAGACAGAGAGTATATAACTCTCCGTCTTCTTTTTATATCGTTGAGCGCAAGTGGCCTAGTGGCTAGCTTGTGCGGCTGTCTTCTTTGAGGTTGGGGGTTCGATTCTGGCTATGGCCAGAATGTATTTTTTTATATATATATAATTTTTTTGGGTTTTTTTTAAGTGTAAAAATTCCGAAAAAAATACTATTATTATTCTAAAATTATGTGTGACTTATGGAAATTTATTGAGAGTTATTAGAATGAAATAAAGTGCATTTTTTAAAGTAAAAGTGTAATTGGAACTATAGTTTTTACACTCGTATAATTTCATAAAAATGTGTTTTGACAAAGAAATTGAGATAAGTGTTAGAAAAGGAAAATTGAAAGGAAGAAAGTATAAATGTGAAGTTTTAGTTGAGTTATTCTTATTAAAGAATAGTGTGACAATAGTGAGTATGTGAATATTCACTTTGATTAGATATTTTGTGATATGATTTTAAGGTGGAAATACATGTTTGCTATGAAATGCATGATGGATAATTGAACTCCATGTATGATTATTGACTCATGAAAAGATTGGAAAATCATGTGATTGAAAAAGAAAAATGTTCTTGAGTTTGACAACTCAGATTGTGAATTTGTGAATTGAAATTGAAAATTATGGTGTAGCTAAAACTCACACCGGCAAGTGAAAAGTGATGAGATATGATTATTGATTTGAAAAGACCAAGTTTGGATCATTGTGAAATGAAAGAAATAAGACCAGTAGTAGTGAGAGGGCTAACTCTAAGAGATTGATTTTGTTCATAATTTCATTAAAATTAAGGATTAGTACATAGTGAAGAGGTGATGAAAGTGAGAGAAAAACACAAGTATGAGGGCCTCGAGTCTACGATGTGGGTGTGATTCACAGTTTGTCTTCACGATGCGTCGTGACATGACGTGGGCACTACTCCAGAATTATCGGGATCTTGGCGATGCTTGTGGGGTGTTTGGTGACTACGAAAGGATCGTGTGCCATGAAGGAGGCTGAATTGTCCATAGATAGTCTTCACGATGCGTCGTGACATGACGTGAGATTCCCCTCCAGTGATTCTGTACATGAGCTCGTACTCATTGGACATCTAGGATACTTACCGTAGTTACAGTAGTAGATTAAGTCATGACGAGGGATTGAACCCTACAAGATGAAGATCAATTAAGAGGCTTGCCCTCGGACCTATGTAGTATGGGATGCATAGAATCCGAACAAGTGTGCATTAGTATCATGTAATGTAAATAACTGCATTAAGGACTAAGTGCACAATCACAGCATGACATCAATAGGGTATTCCCTTTAGTTTGATATGTGAACAAGTTTGTGTTTGTTAAATATGGAAAATCAATTATACTATTCCCAGCATAGAGAGGATGGCCGTGTATAATGTTTGTCGGTTGAATAAACTGACGTACCCACAGTTTTGTATGCAGGATAATGGCATGATAAAGATTAAAGGAGAACTAATGCTTAGAGATTATTCAAATGTTGTTGTACTTTATATAAATGTTGTAAATTTTGCTTCCGCTGTAAAATGTAAAATGTAAAGATTTCTTGTAACTCTGATGTAAAGTGAAAAGTTTTTAAATTCCTTGTAAAATTGTACGAAAGAAGTGTAAAGATCCTGTAGAATCTTGAATTCAGTTGTATTTTGGAATTCAGGGTGTTACAGCGAACCACTTCTAGCTCGCTTAAGAGCGAGCTTGCGAAGTGGAGTCGAGCCAAGTGTTGGACTCCGAACTCGTCGTTTAAATAAAAGTAATTAAAAACAGAGAGATGCAAACAATCACAAGAGGAATATGGGAAAAGAGAGTTCTTTATTGATAACTAATAGTCGGCTGCTTTTAAGTTGCGAGCCGTTATTACATTGAAGAAATAAAGAAGAAAAATACAAGTGAAAGGAAAGGAACGGTTCGACATATGAAGATACTTAGAGAGGCGTTCAAGCGCTCTCTTGGTACTTTAAGAGATGGTCGGCATTCCAAGTTCTGGGAACCTCTCTGCCTTCAAGGTCATCTAGACGGTATGTCTCGGGCCGAACCACTCTGGTGATCTTGTAAGGTTCTTCCCAATTTGGAGCTAGCTTACTCTTCTGACTGGGGAATGAGATTGCTAACTTTCTGAGGACCAAGTCCCCTTCTTTGAGGTCGGTGGGACGGAATCTCTTGTTGTAGGCCAGCTCAATCCTCCTTCGATATCTTTCTTGGCAAATTGAAGCTCTTTCACGGAGCTCGTCAATCAAATCCAAATTCGCCCGAAGCTCTCAGGCATTCTGCTCTTCTTCATAAGCAATAAAGCGAGGAGAGGGTACACCGACTTCCAAGGGGATCACAGCTTTGGACCCATAGGTGAGGTTGAACGGCGACTCTCCTGTGGGGGTCTGTTTCGTAGTGCGGTAATTCTACAGTACGTTAGGGAGTTGATCAACCCATAAGCCTTTGGCAGACTTATCCAGCCTCTTCTTAATACCGAAGAGGATTTGTCGGTTAGCATTTTCTACTTGATCATTCGACTGCAGGTGGGAGACGAAGAAGCATTGTTGGATGGCGAGGTCTTCACACAGAGCTCAGAATGAGGCCCCTGTAAATTATGTTCTATTGTCGGTTATTAGAACCTGGGGCACGCCGAACCTGCAGATGACGCTCTTCCAGAAGAACTGAAGTACTTTGTTCTCGGTGATTGTAGCCAATGGCTCGGCCTCTATCCACTTCGAGAAGTAGTCGATTTCCACGACTAAAAATTTGAGTTGGCCGGGAGCTGGTGGAAACGGCCCTAGTAAATCCATCACCCACATTGCGAAAGGGATCGGACTTGATAGGGAGGTGAGCTTAGCTTGGGGTAGGCGACGAATGTTGGAATGCTTCAGACAAGAGCTGCATTGCCGAACGTGTCGTTCGGCATCTTGTAGGAGGGTTGGCCAGAAGTATCCATAATTCAACACCTTCCGGGCGAGAGATCTTGACCCTGAATGTGCTCCGCCTATGCCTTCGTGAAACTCTTGCAAGGCATATGAGGCTTGTTTCGGGGAGAGCCACCTCAAATAGGGTCTGCCGTCCACTTGGGTGAAGGAGCATTTGTACAAGACCCCCTCAACAAGGATGTACCGCTCTGCTCTGGTTCTGACTCGACAAGCTTCCTTAGGGTCTTCGGGGAGGAGCCCATCCCTTAGAAATTCTACCAGGAATTTCATCCAATTATCTTGAAGTTGAACAGGCAGTGACTCCATCGAGTCGGAAGTTTCTTCTTCTATGGTTGGTCTCAGGAGCACTTCAATCAGGATGGACTGCTCGAGACCTTGGAGGGAGGAAGAGGCTAACTTGGAGAGGGCATCTGCTTGGGCATTTTCCTCCCTGGGGATTCGCTGAATAAGTACCTCTTCGAATAGAGCCATGAGATTTTGGACCTTGACTAGATACTTAGCCATTCGTTCATCTCGCACTTCGTATTTGCCCAAGACTTGATTTACGATCAGTTAAGAGTCACTAAATATCCGGAGACGTTGTGCCCTTGCTTAGCGGGCCATTTCGAGATCGGCTATAAGGGCTTCATACTCCGCTTCATTGTTGGAGACCTTAAAGTTAATGCGGAGGGAGTATTGGAGAACGAAATCATCTGGGCTTGCCAGAATGACCCCGATTCCGCTTCCCTTGGTGCAAGAGGACCTGTCCACATATACCGACCAGATAAAAGGCCCGTTTGCTGCTCGACTGACCTCGGGGATGGTATTCTCAATAATGAATTCAGCTAAGGCCTGAGCCTTGATCGTGGTCCGAGGCTGGTATGATATGTCATGCTGGCTCAGCTCGATCAACCACTTCATGAGGCGACCGGAGGTTTCCGGCTTGTGAAGGACTTACTTCAGCGGTTGGTCGGTAAGAACGACCACCGAGTGAGACTGAAAATATGGGCAAAGCTTCCTAGCTGCCATGACCAAGGCGTATGCCATCTTCTCCAATCTTGGGTAGTGGAGCTCGGCATCCCAGAGTACCTTGCTCACGTAATAGATGGGCTTCTGCGCCTTGTCTTCTTCCCCCACCAAGATAGCACTGAGGGTTTGTTCGGAGGCAGCTAAGTAGAGGTAGAGTGTTTCTCCGGGGATAGGCTTGTTGAGGAGAGGGGGGTTGACTAAATAGGCTTTCATCTGATCAAATGACTCCTGCTGTTGTTGACCCCATTCGAAGCCCTTAGCCTCCCTGAGAGCCTTGAAGAAGGGAAGACACTTCTCCTCTAACTTAGAGAGGAAGCGCCCTATAGCTGCGAGGCATCCGGTTAGCTTCTGAACCTCTTTTACATTTTTGGGATGAGCCATGTCCAGTATGGCTTTGATCTTCTCGGGGTTGGCTTCGATTCTGCTTTGGCTAATCATGAAGCCTAGGAATTTCCCCGACGAGACTCCGAACGTACACTTGTTCGGGTTGAGCCTCTCATGCTTCCTGAGTACATCGAATGCCTCTTGCAGATCGGCCACATGATCGGCACCACGGATGCTCTTGACTAGCATGTCATCAACATATACTTCTATATTTCGGCCGATATGTCATTGAAAGACCTTGTTGACGAGGCATTGATAAGTCGCACCGGCATTCTTCAGCCCGAAGAGCATGCAGATTTGATTGTACCCCGAGAAGGCGTCCATGAAGCTGAGCAGCTCATGGCCCGAAGTGGCATCGATCAGGGTGTCGATACTTAGGAGAGGGAATGGATCTTTAAGGACATGCCTTATTCAGGTCAGTGAAGTCGATGCATATTCTCCAACTTCCGTTGGACTTCTTTACCATAACCACATTGGAGAGCCATTCGGGGTAATTGACCTCTTGAATGAACCGAGCCTTAAAGAGCTTATCCACTTCTTCTTTGATAGCTTGCTGGTGCTCAGGGGCAAACTTGCGCCTCTTTTGTTAGACCGGTTTGGACTCCGGGGCAACACTGAGGTGGTGGACGAGGAGCTCTTCGGAGATTTCTGGCATGTCGGCAGCCGACCATGCGAAGAGGTCGTGATTCTTTCTAATGCACTGGACAATGTCGGAGCATAGGGCAGATGAGAGGGTCTTGCTGATAAAGAACTTGCGGTTCGGGTATTGCTCAGAGAAGAGCACTTCCTCCAATTCATCCACCGGCTCGGACATTGGTCGGACACCCTCTTGAGGAATCTCAAGAGTCTCGAGGGAGAGAACTGGACCCCCGGTGGAGGTCATGTAACATTTGTGAGCCATCTCTTGACTGCCTCTTACTTTCCCTATTCCTGCCCTGGTAAGGAACTTCATCTTGAGGTGATAAGCTGATGGAACGGCCTCTAGAGCAGTTAGGTCAGGTCGGCCTAGAATCACATTATAAGTAGCGGGGACATCGACGACCATGAAGTCCATTGGCTCCGTTCGGGTAGTAGGAGTTTTGCCAGCGGTTACGTCGAGGGTGATCACCCCTTCAATAGTCACTGGCACTCCTGTGAACCCATGGAGTGTATAGCCGGTGGGCTTAAGCATGTCCCGAGATAGCTTGAGTCCTTTGAAAGCGGCGAGGAAGAGGATGTTAACGGAGCTACCATTGTCTACCAGTATCCTTTCGACTTTAAAATTTGCCATATGGAGGTTGATGAATAGCGCGTCGCAATGGGGGGTTCGAACACCCTCAAGGTTCTCATCTGAAAAAGTGACCAGTACTCCGAGGCCTTTGGGAAGGGGCATGCCATGTACTGAGTTGACTTCCCTTATGAAAGCCTTTCGAGAGGAGTTGGAGGTACCTCCATGGATGAGATGTAGGATGCGTTCCTCTTCAAATTCGGGAGTTTCCTCGTGCCTTTCAGGACGCTTGTTAGCCCCCCTGGGTGGAGGAGGTGGAGGATCAACTCGGTCCTTTCTAAAAAATTTAGACAACTGTCCCCTCTGAATGAGGGCCTCTATTTCATTTTTTAGGGCCCGACAATCATTGGTGTCGTGGCTGTGGTCCCGGTGATATCGACACCACTTCTCTTTGTCCCTCTTCTTGCCGGGGGTATTCATCTTCGGGGCAGGAGGCAGGACCCCTTCCTTCTCAACCTCCATGAGAATAGTGAAAATGCTGGCGTTAAGAGGGGTGAACTTCTCGAATCTGGGAGGAGGGTGGCGCTGACTGCCATTGTCCTTCTGGATCTTCTTGGCTCCCTCTTCTTCACCTGCCTTTCTTTTGGTTCCGGAGGAAGGCCCCTCAAAGGTAGGGCAATGCTCAGCTTCCTCGGCCCAGATATACTTCTCGCTTCGAAGAAGGAGGTCGAAGAAGTTCCGTGGGGGCTTCTTGGCGAGGGAGGACCGAAGGCTGGAGTTAAGGATATTTGATTGGAATGCTACTGCAGCGACCGACTGGTCAAGGGAAGTGATGGACCTAGCTTCCGCGGTGAACCTTTTCACATAGTCTCTCAGATTCTCACCCTTCTTCTGGTTGAGGTAGAGTAGTGAATTGCTGGTCTTCTCAGTTCGGCGGCTACTCACGAAGTGGGTGACGAAGAGGGTCTCGAATTGCTCGAAGGAGAATATTGAGGATGGGGCGAGGCGAGAGTACCATTCCCGGGCCGGACCTTTGAGAGTAGCGGGGAAGGTCTTGCACAGTAGAGCATCGGAAGCTTGGTGGATTAGCATAAGGGTCTTAAAGCTTTCGATGTGATCGATGGGGTCAGACTCCCCGGAATAAGTCTCGAATTGTGGAAGCTTGAAACCTATTGGAACAGGCGCCTCCATGATGGTTCGAGAGAAAGGAGGTCGGCTTGGACGGAGGGTCCTTCCTCTAAGCTCTTCTTCTCTGTCTAGCTGACCCAAGCACCTCTCCATTTCGTGGAGACGACGGTAGACAGTGTCATCCCTTCGACGATAATCAAACGAGCCTCTGGACTCATCTTCGTACGAGGGAGAGCGGGGGCGATGACGCCGGTAGCTCCGGGAGTGGCGAGGACTAGGAATGTGCTGGGGGTTGCTAGGAGCTGGGGGAGGAGTTAGGGACCGTCGGCGAGGACTTTGGACCGGAGAAGGAGTGGGGGCTCCCTGAGCATTGTTGTTGTTGTGTCGGAGATTGAGGGCTTGTAAGATGGTTGCTTGGAATTGCTGGAACTCGGCACAAGTGATGGGTGCGTCATCATTCCTCGGAGGTTGCCGACCAGCAGGAGAGTGAGGTCTTCTCCTATGGTGGCGGGGGACTCTCTCCGCCTTCGGCGAGGAGGGGACCTTCTGTAGTCTCGGGGATGAGGAGATAGCTCATTTGGACGTTGTTGGCGGGAGGCTCCCTCTCGGACCCACCTTTCATCCAAACGGCGGCAAAGATCCTCTTCCTTCTACCGATTGAGGATGGTATTGTGAAGGTCATTGAAATCTCAGGGGTTGTGGGATGCCATGGAATCGGTAGAGGGATTGTGTACGGAGACGTGATCATGTTGGAGATGTTGTTTCTGAGGATTGGGACGGGAGCCCCCCGCACCAGCATTCTGGGGACCGGTTTGACCGCGAGGGGGTTGAAGATTCTGAGGAGGGAGTTGGTCCTGCTGCGGGGCTTGGTCAGGTTGAGGAGGGAGTCCTTGTGGCTGGACCGTTTCTAGGGGGTTCTCCTGTTGAGGAGTAGGTCCACGGTTGGACCCCCTAGATCTAAGTTTCTTTGGAGGCATGGCTAGGTAAGATCTGACCAACGGGAAGAGGAAGGGCTGCTATTCGTTGTATCCCATAGACGGTGCCAATCTGTTATCGCTAAATCTGGTGTGGGGGTAAACAGATAGTATTTGTGGATTCTTAGGGGAATCGAATAATCAAACCTTAACTTCTTCCGCCGGAATTCGACCGCTGACTCCGCCATTCACCTGCAAAAAGTGCAAGACACCGGGGTTGATCCCGGTGATGCATCCTCTGATACTCAAGTCAGTAATCAGGAAGATTATGAGAGAGCGTAAATTGGCAAAAGATTGATTACCTCTTAATGGTGGTGGATGGGGGTATTTATAGCCACCTTTAGGATCAGATTAGGAATGTAATCCCTAGGATTAGATTAGGAATGTAATCCCTAATTCCCAATGAAAGGATAGATACGAATCAGGGTCGTTGATTAGGATTAATCAGAAATCCTAATTCTACCCTGCTAGACCGAGTTCGCTGCGGGTTGAAATCTGTACCCAATTGAGATGGGCCCGTTCGCTTGCTATTGGGTTTCCCCAAGAGAAGACCCAGTACCCGCTTCAGACCCATTTATAGGTAAAATTACCATTTTGCCCCCAGGCTTTGAGATTTGCGTCCGATTTGAACGGTTCCGATTTAACCCTATTTTTAGCCATATCAGGGGCAAAATGGAGGACTTGGATGAAGTTGTGTGTTCGATGTGGGAAATCGTTCATCCAAATCAATGGAGAACGCGGTAGAGAGATAAGGTGCCGGCGGGGTCTTCGACAAGGAGACCCGTTATCGCCTTTTCTTTTTACGTTTATTGCGGAAGGATTGGCAGAAATGACTAGGAAAGGAAGATAGTTTGAAATCCTACACGGTGTCAACATTAGAGGAATACCTGATCTGATGTCGATCTTATAATACGCAGATGACACATTGATGTTTGGAAGCTCTAAGATGGAGGAGATCCTAGCTATCGGGGTTATACTTAGATGCTTCGAAGTATGGTCCGGATTAACAATTAATTTACAGAAGAGCGAGATGATCAGCCTTAACAGCGACGAAGAGAAAGACCTAGGTATGATTGCGGAGGCTATAGAGTGCAAGAAAGGCCAGTTCCCGTTAATCTACCTCGGAACGCCCATTAGACCGGGGAGACTCCGTAAAGAGGATTGGATCCCTCTGGTTGAAAGGATCGAAAAGAAGCTTGCAGGTTGGAAAGGGAAATATCTATCTCTGAGGGGCAGAATCACCTTGATAAACTCGGTCCTCAGCAGCTTGCCTATCTACTAGATGTCGATGTATGAACTGCCGAAGTGGGTTATCGACAGAATAGATAAATGTAGAAGACGATTCCTGTGGAAAGGTTCTCACGAAGCCGGAAAAGGTTTTAACCTTGTAAAATGGGAAAGAGTGTGCAATAAGAAAGATTTTGGGGGTTTGGGTATCATTAACCTCAAAGATATGAATAAGGCGCTTTTGGCCAAATGGTGGTGGAAGATGAATAAGCGAAGGAAGGCATGGTGGAGTCAGTCTTTTCAATTGTATAGGAGACGGAGGAAATTCAGATTTGGAAACAGGAGCATCCAAGGGAAGTCATCGTTTATCTGGAGGGGATTGCTAAGGTGGGGAAGATATTCCTTGCAAACACTAGATGTAAAATTGGGAATGGAAGAGAAACTAGGTTCTGGTTGGACAGATGGTGTGGGGAAAATACTCTGAGCTCCCGCTTCACAGATTTGGCAGGTCATACTGCAAATATTCATGAGCCGGTGTCGGATGTTTGCAGGGGAGATAGTTTTGTGATCAACTTCGTCGGAAACCTCTCTTCAGATCACCTTCAACTTCTACACTGACTTAAACAGACGGTCTTAAAGGGTATGCAATTCTCTAACGATGAAAGATATGAAAGGGTGTGGACGCTAAGCTCGAACCAACTATTCACGGTTAGCTCCATGTATTCTCACTTAAATGACGGAGAGATGAGAAACCAGGAGGCTAGAATCATCTCGAAAATCAATTGCCCGCTTAAGGTGAAAGCATTCCTTTGGCTTGTTATGAATGACGCGATCCTCTCAAAAGTCAATTTGAGAAGACGCAATGTACCGATTCAGGTGGGATGTCAAAGATGCAACGAGGGAGAGGAAGATACTCAACACATTTTCTTGCAATGTCCTAAGGCTAAACTAGCATGGGAAATTATGGGGTTGGAATTTGACTTGATAGAGTGTCCAATAACTATTAATGATGTTTGGAGTAGATGGACAGACATTCACATTAGGAAAGAGAGTGGGGGGTATTGGACATTACGGCAGCTACTATTATTTGGATTTTATGGCTTGATAGAAATGATGCATGTTTCAGTAATACTCATAGTATATTTTACATTATGTTTTATAAAATTGTTGAGCTGATCAATTTTTGGGGCAAGGCACTCAGGAGTTAGGAATAGGCTGCGAATTGATGAGGAGTAGCTCAGTGGATGATAGCGGCCAACGCCTACATCTCTCACTGCTTCTTGGGGAAGTAGGGTCTTTTGATATTATGTATCGCTTTGGTGGACTACTGGAGTTCCTGTTGTATTAGACTCCTTGTATTTTGTATCTTGTTCCCATGTTCGGTTTATCATGTTTAGTAGATTTGATTAAACTGAATGTGTAATATTTGGTACATTTTAGTTCGTTAATTCTCATTAATAAAACTGATGACATTAGTCACTAGTTTATATATTAAAAAAACAGAAGAGTAGAATGGAGCACATTAGTCTTCTCAGCTTTCTATTGTACATACTGATCAAGAAGGCCCCCATCTCTCTCTCTCTTACTCATGTAAATTAATGACATATTACAAACAACTGCAATCCTTTTCTAAAATTTTCTACATTAAGTTTTTCTTACATCCTTATTAAATAGTTTGTGGCCATGCCACATGTGAAAGTACCCTCTGGTCACAAATTAAGATATAGTACGACTCTTGCATTGGTTGGCTCTTGAATTAATGCAATCCTCCTCCCCTCTCTCTTTCTCTCCCTCACAAAGAGAGGAAGAAAAACAGAGAGAGGAAGATAATCCAAAGTCCATCATAATAGAAAGCTCCTGTTCTTTTGATTGTTCTCTGCCTTCTGTTGGTCACAAGCCTGCTGCCAAAAGCAAAATAATAAAATAAATTAATACTATAAAATATATAAATAAGTACAAAACAAACTCTAATTGGATTCAGTTTTCAAAAAATGTGAAATACTGCAATTCTGTTTTATTAAAGAGATAAGAAGATGAAAATTGTTGAATATAAAGTTTGAAATACGTACAGTAATTTTGTTTCATTAAAGAAATAATTAAGAACGATACAAAGTCTGGAAATAACAGGGGTTTGACCGAAAATAATTTCAATGTAGGGTATATATGTACTGCAAATGAAAATTGTTATATATGAAGTTTGAGATATAAGAGCATCTGTAGTCGTTTGCTATTTATCCATGATATGCATATTTGGCTGAAAACTGTGCTGTGCTGCAGTAGTTGGCCAAATATGCATATTATGCATATTTCGCTACAGTCGATTGCCATAAATGAGAGAGGTTTTGAGATTTATTCATATATGAGAGACGGCACTTAAAGTGTTGTCTTAATTTTTTTTGTGGCGGACGACACTTGAAGTGCCGTCGTTTGAATTTTTTTAATTTTTTTTCAATTAGAAAAACCCCCAAAAGATGAAATTCCCTCGGACGGCACTTCATGTGCCGTCCGGAGTTTTTTTGCAAATTTATATTTTTTTTTTGCAATTTTTAGAATGTTTTTGCAATTTTGTATTTTTTTTGCAATTTTCGGAATTTTTTTGTAAATTTTTGTAATTTTTTCGTAATTTCTGAAGTGTTTTTGTAATTTTTTATAATTTTTTTGTAATTTTTTATTTGCAAGTCGAAGACGAATTTTTATTCCTCCGACGGCACTTTGAGTGCCGTCGCTCGTCGCTTATTATTTTACGATAAAAAGCTAAAAAATAGCTTTTAAAGACTGCAG
Source organism: Hemerocallis citrina (assembly GCA_017893485.1). NCBI lineage: Eukaryota > Viridiplantae > Streptophyta > Magnoliopsida > Asparagales > Asphodelaceae > Hemerocallis > Hemerocallis citrina. The sequence continues at coordinate 291,722,596 of CM030362.1, forward strand.
CAAAACTTTGATTCCTATTTCTATTTATCCATATATGTATATTTTCCCTTTCAACGACTACAGATGGCCTCAGCCTTGTTCAGATAAGAGGAAATAAATCCAATGAGAGGTAAAATAGCTTCAGTTCTATATTAAATAGTTTAACTGTGTGCAATATTGCACAAACTTATATAATATAATATATAGTATAATCCGTGCAAAACTGCACATAATCTGTTTTTTTTTAATAAGAAAATAATACAACTTTTTTTGAAAAGTTCATCTAATAACTTCTATATAATAATGAAGATTACAATTTCAATTTGGATGGAATAACATTTTGGAGTTATCTCCTACATTTGTCCTCCTTTTTTAATTTTAAAAATGAAAAATGAGAAAAATCATAGTCAAAAGTGATTTAGCATAATATTGTATAAATTCAAAAATTTTAATTATTTTTTTGAATTTCTAATTAAATTTCCGTATTTAATCATTTTTTTGCATTTTTATTTAATTTCTTAATTTTTAATCATTTTCTGTAAATTTTTTTTGATTTATCGAGCTGGCACGATTTTTGGACCGATCTGGACGATCAGGCGGTCGAAAATCGATCGAAGGTGATGACTGATTGTGTGTACATGTTAAGATATATGTGAATTCTTACTTTTGCTCTTCTTCCACTATTTTAAAATAGTGAAAGGAGAGAGAAGTACATTCTCACTCCTATTAGGATAATATATAGATATAATATAATTTGTTTGAGCATTTGGCACACTACACGTTCATTAATTACTATGGAGACTTTCATTCTGAAACAAACTTGCATAAATATTGTACTACTTGCATGTATTTCATATTTTTTTAATTTCTATAATCATGATACATTTTCAAACAAAAAGGAAAGAAAAATTAATGTCCCCTGAGTTTGTGTACTCACCAAATGTTTGCTAAGGCCATTTATTCCTTTCCTCTACTGGAAAGAGCCCATGTTGTTGAGTTCAAACCCTCTGATTTGGTTACCCACTTGCACCAGAATACTTCCACTTCCCTGAAAAGGATGTAAGCAGGGAGGTCTCAGGTTCGACATCAGGCTACGACGTAATTTTTTATTTAAAAATAATTATAAGTGAAAAAGTTTGAACAGATCAAATTAAGAACCTGAGAGAAGGAAGTGGGGCCATGGGGATGGAGGGGGAAAGGAGGAGGAGGAGGATGGTCAATCATTGGTTGTTGTAGGCTGTTGGTTGCAGCCGCCTCAAATGCAGTGGCTGGAGTGTGACTGGTTTGGATTACAGATGGCATTGCTTGTGATATGCTCCCCATTTCCTAGTGGAAAATAATACACATCAGTATCGATCAAGGTGATCATACTAATACCACTTGCATATCAATTAACATTGTATCTTATATATAGCATATGTACTGCACATGTTTTTCTCTTCCAGAATTAATTAAGGATTACAAAATCGTAATGACACACAGTCTATACGATAATATACCTCGGGAACTTGATTCGTATAGTCTTCAAGGCCAAAACCATAGAGAATGGGATGAACTGAAGCAAGCTTCATAGAGAGAAACTAGACAGAAAAGCAAAAAAAAAATCAGTTAGTCTTCTAAAAAGTACATTATTGAATAATTAGAAATAATAATTAACAAGAGCATCCACAATCGGTTTGCTATATTTGTCATTTTCTCATATTTTGAAAAATGATGGCCTGCAGTCGTTTGCTAGCTACAGTCGCTTCTCATATTTGAGAAACGAACTGGCGATTCTCAAATTATAGGGGGTTCCGTCCCTATTTTTTAAAATTTTTTTTAACAGGATCAGACGGAACATTTTGTTTCGTCTGTCCCTTTTTTTTAGTGATAAGACGGTACAACATATACCGTGAACAAAAATAAATAAATATATAAATAAATAAATAAAAAGTAAATCAAAAATCGCTCAAACGAAGACATGTTGTCCCATTTCAAGCTTTTTTGGCTTGGACCCAAAGACAAGATTAGGTTAGTGTATAATTGTTAGGTTAGCGTATAATTAAGTGGGTTTAAAAATTATTTTATTATTTAATTTATTTAATTAACCTATTTTAATATCTAATCAGCACAAGGCCCATGTAATACACTAACCTAACTGATTTGGTTAGGTTAGTGTATTACATAGTAAGGTCTCATTGTGCCCGACCAACCTGGGACCTGTAGTTACCTTCCATTCTCCATGTCCAAAAGTTGTTGTAAACCCTTCTTTGTCTAGTTTGCTAGTTGAGATCAAGTTTTTCTTTAAGCTCGGAATATGTCTTGTATCATAACTGTAAAAAAAAACGGACGAAACATGTACCGTCTTTCTCAAATTTTAGCAAATCACCGTTGTACTGAAATTCTCATATTGCTATTTTTATTTGCCATTTTACCATATTTTTTAGCAAACGATTGTGGATGCTCTAAGCAAGTAAATATTAATTACCTCAACTTGGTTTTGCAAAGATTCCACATAGTTGATTATCTCATCCAAAACATGGGCCTTTCCAATAACCTAATTCACCATCAAAATTAACCACAGTCAACATTTTTTTTTAAACCATGAAAATATATCAACCAGTTGATCAACAAAGGAATTTACTGCACTCACACTACTGAAACTAATTAATTAATGAAATATGATCAGAAATATCACCTTATCACACCCTGGAACAAGCCCTTGCAATTTATTCATCCTCTCACTAATCCTCTCCCTTCTTACCTGTAATTGAATTCATCATGATCACTTTCTGAGAAAAATTACCATGTTATTTTTATTATTTAAAATGACCGCATGTACTGCATATATATGTTCTTGACCTATTTAATACCAGAAACGAAAAGGATTACAGACCAAAAAAACACATACATTAATGCATGTATGTGTTCACAAAATTTGAGTTTGTTTACCCTCTCAGCAAGGCTGTGGCTATCTGTTGCTTGGCCTCTCCTGGCTCTCACATGAATGTAGCCAGAAGGTGGCTCCTCATTGTGATTAATGGTTGCTTTTGCACCCTTCAACTCCTTATTTGCTAATTTGCTCTTCTTCTCTTCAACTTCTCCATCCAAAACACAATCTGATTTCTTTCTCCTGCCCTTGCTGTCCTTAGCATCCTTTTCACATTTCACAAATTTATCACTTTAATATCACAAAAATGTAAGAAAATTAAAAATTAAAAATATATATATCTCTAATATTATAAGTGTCATTTATAAAGCTATCAACATATTTAAGACACGTGCATAACTATTATAAAGAAAGTCTTAGAGCATCTGTAGTCGTTCTAAGCTAAATTTTGGGTATTTGGCTTTTGAAAATAGAAAATATGGCTGCGCGCTGCAGTCGTTGAAAGCTAAAATATGGCCGGACGATCGATTATCTCTCGTCCCAAAGTTTTTTTTTTTAAAATTTTTTTTTTTAGCACTAAAAGACAAAAAAAAAAAAAAAAAAATTGAAAAAGGCCTGGGACGGTGGATTATACACCGGCCCAGCCTTTTTTTCTTATTCAAATTGGTTGGGACGGTGTATAATACACCGTCCGACACCCAATTTTTTTTTTTTTTTATAATAAACGACGCCCCATTGTTTATCGTCCGTTTCAAAAAAAATCAAAGCGACGGGATATTTTCCTTCGTCAATTTTCAGGAACGAAAAAAATTTTCTCGTTAGCTATATTTTGCATTTTGCCCAATCATCTGCTATATTTGGCAATGTACTATTCTCGTATATCCAAATTTTGGATATTTGGACGACGAGTTCTCTTTTTCTAAATTTTTCCAAAATTTGGGTATTTAGCCAACGACTACAGATACTCTTAGGTATAAGATTACTGTATGTACGAATATAAAAAAAACTCAATTCATGTTTGAACTCATTTATTAGTGTCATACTAACACCGGTAATTTTGACAGGTCAAAAGCAATAAATGCAAACCGGAGCATATAGTTCAAGGATGTTATTAAGTAAACCAAATCCAAGCTGTGCCTATATTCAACATATTTTTCTATATAAAAAAAAAAATAATAACCCTAAAAAGGAGTTAATATACTTCTACACAAGTGCACTGCATGGATTAGATTAATTAGTAGATTACCTTGGATTGGCTAGAGGTCAAGCAACTGCCAACACTCTTCTTCCTCTTCTTCTCCGAAGAGTCCGATTGCAGAGGCGGTGTAGGGAGTGGCACTACCACATCAAGATCAGTGCTTATTGGGGTATCTTCGACCGCATCCTCCGACGAATGCTGGTAGCTAGTAGTGAAAGAAGATGAAGTAGTATTGTTGTTATCATTGTTCACTAATTCTCCATTTTGGTGATAGAGGAAGAAAGGGATCTCAATGGGGGAGCTTGGGAGGTAATTGAAGGGGTCTACAAAGAAAGAAGAAGAAGAAGAAGAATAAGAAGGTTGATGTTGTTGTTGTTGTTGTTGATATAAGTAGTAGGCTTCCATCTATGAAGAGAAAGTGAGAAAGTTGTAACTAAGAGGAAGGAGAAGTGGATATAGGTGCAAATGATGAAGAGATCGAGCAACCAATGTGGGTCTTATATGAAGTTGGAAAGAGAGAGAGGGGAAAGAGAGAGATAGTGAGAGATGATAAGACCATTCAATGTATACAAAGATGAATAGCATTAGGCTTTTGCCTCTTTCTTCTCTCCCTTCTCTCACTATGTATCTATGTAGTCACTCTCTTAGGTTTGTCTTAAAGTGAGGGTGAGTGGGACCTAGACGGGAGATTGTGGATTTAATTAATTACAAAAACTACTAGACTGAGAACAAATTAAGTGATGTGAAAATGCCGATATAAACCCGAAGTGATATGGAGATGCCAATATAGATACAATGCGATATCACAGATCGAGAAGATTCTGAAAAACTACTATAATAATTTTTTTAAAAAATTCTACTAAAATATGTAGTTCATGTGTCCGACACAGGTATTCAATATAATTCCAATATAATCAGGGCTGGCCCTGAATTTTCGAGGGTCCTAGATGAACTTCTGACATGGGGGCTCCTAATAACATTTTTTTTTACGCGCAAAATACGAATCTATATTTACAAGAGAAGTTCAAATTTGGGGCCCCTAAAATCGTGAAATCTCCGGAGGCCTAACGCGGCCGCCTTACCCGCCTCTAGGGTAGGGCTGGCCCTGAATATAATACGAATACCGAATAGAAGTGTCTGCTAGATTTCTAAAATATGTAGTTCATGTGTCGACACAGGTACTCAATATGATTGTGATGATGGTAAAAATCGTAGCAAATCAAGGTCGTGTGATTCCTGCACTAATCTCAAGGCTTCCATAGACAGATCAACCATCACAGACATCTTTAATAGGCCTGTGCATTCTCCAAGACATGAGTTTCTTTCAAGCTCATAAAAAGTGACAGCCTAGGACCACTAGGAGAGACACTCAGCCCATAGAGGCTAGGAGTCAAATCTCTTATCCCCTAACAAGAGGATCTTATCTCTTGAGGGGGAGGAACATGAAAGAGATAAGGAATTCATATCGGTCCAACGATTCCAGATTGATTTCTTGATATGTTCCTCAGGCCTATAAATACCCCTTCCCCTCTACAGCCAGAAGATAATCAACAATTCGTCAGTTTTCTCTCTTATACTTTCTTTTTCTTTCTGGTTCTGACTTGAGCGTCGGAGAGTCTGTCGCCGGGGCCACACCCCGGTATTTCAGACTTTTTGCAGGTCCATCGGCCGCATCAGTAACCGTCGGATTCAGATCACGGTGGTCAATCAATGATCCAGATTCAATCTCAGGAGCTCTAACCCTTTTAACGATCATGGTCAAAGGTCATACTTTTAGTAGTTTTCATCAATTATTAACTCACTATATATTTGATGTAAATCACCCTGGGGGGGGGGGGGGGTAAATATGGTGATTGTGCGGAATTAAAAAAATTAAAATGAATAGCAAAGTAAACAAGGAGAGATAAGAAAATCAAACACAGATAGCACAAGTGACGCAGCGATATAACATGGTTTGACCCCCATGTCTACGTCCACACCACACTACAACAATAAACATTTATATCGGTGTTTTTCTTATTCCTCGGCATTTATAAACGCCGGTGTAGCTTATACCGGCTATTTTAAAAATGCCGCTATATACGCCGGTGAATCGAGCGTCGCAGTAGAGTATTGGTCTATACCGGCGTTTTAACAAAATGCTAGTATAGGTAAATACCTACACTGGCATTTTAAAATCGCCGACATATAGGTATTTTCGTTTGGGGTTCTTTTTTGGCCAACACCTATCCCGGCGTTTGTAAAACAAACGCCGGCGTAGGATTTTCATTTTTTTCATAAAATCTACCCCGGCGTTTGTAAAAACGCCGGTGTTGGTAAAAAAAATAAATAAAAAAAAAAACTACAGCACTCTTACAATCAAACATATACTATAGCTTTACGAACGAACAATAATCACACAACAACCAAATAAAACAATCGCCACAAGCGAAATAAAGTGATGCATTATTATCTACAAGAAGAAGAGAGCCTCTACTCCTACATTCTTTTAACTCACAAACCCATTCGTCTATACGAAACCAAACCATCTTTCATACTTCATCGTTAACTCCAAACATCAGTAACCTGAACTATATACCTCCTTCATACTTCAATCATAATGAAGCATAATAGTATAATATCATCAAATTGTAATCTCATAATGAAACATAATAATGTGATATCATCTCATCCATATTAACCAAAATATGGAGTTACAAAGAGTGAAAAAAAATATTTTTACTATCAAATTCAGGCAAAAATGCTACTAACTGAGATGAAACTTATACTTTTATAATACTCATGAGATAACTGTCAATTGAAACCACAACATAAGTTCAAACAGGATTATTTCATCACTAATCACTCCTCTGTAAATCATAGTATGTAACTTCAGTTACATAATCCATCTCATCATCACTTAAAACCAATGAGAAAGAACAATCTCATTTTCAAACCAGGCAACAAGCATGAACATTATCTTAGAAACTGATACTCGAAATCTTAGAAACTGATACTTATCTAGAAATCATGATATAATTGTATATAAAGTTTAGATAAAAAAAAATTTCCATCACTAGTCACTCCTCAAAAAATCATAGTGCGCAACTTCAGATACATGATGCATCTCATCTCCAAATTCAGACAAAAAAGTAACTAACCCAACTCAATTGTCACTGTCAAAGAATTGTTAATCTTGCTATTTTCAAATAATTGTTAAACTAAACACAACCATCAAGTGCAGACATCAGACCCAATCTCAAAATCAATCATAAAGATCACCAACAATTAACAATTAACCATAAAGACAAGTGTTGAGGAGCAGGAGCGCAAACATGATTTGAACTTTGCGAAAATCAAGTGCTTCAAGTGTTGCAGTGAAGAAAATAATGCCAGGACACAATTACAATCAGACAAAACCAAATAAAATCCATCCATAAAAGCGATCTGTTCAGAATAAGATATTAGCTGATCATGTCAAAGGCCATCATAACTGGGAGAATCAGTTTAAAATGAACTCTGATTTGTTATAGCATTTGCAAAATTGATAATCAATCTAGCAAAAATTAAAGTGTTTGCAATAGTAAAGCTTTATATACCTCCCTCCTCGGCAACAACCTTATTGCCAATCCGAAATGTTTCATGAGCTTTTACTTTACATGCACAAGACATTAGACCGTGATATGCACATGACTATGAATCTCTTTTCATACCCATGCTCCTTAGTTTACTCTCATCAAGATCTTCAATTATGATTGTATCAATATCTACATCAACACCAATAATTAAATGAGTTAGTTCATTTACTTTATCACCATCAGCCTCATCATGCTCATGTGGATCTTCTTTGTAAAAATCAGATACAAGCTCACACACTCTTAGTACAAGTCTCTAAGTGTTTAACATTGGATAAATAGTCATATCCCTTCTTAATACAATCAACAGTAGTGGTAGCATGATTATCAGCAGATACTACCACTAGTCCATCTGTGATGAGTTCATTTGGAGAGAGCCTGTATGATGAAGTCCTTATAAATTATAATTTCCTTAAGCCATGGTCATACTTCAAGCCAGGATATCTTATCTTCTACCTAATTAGGCACTATATACTGGACACCCTCTACATACTGCTTTATAACCCCACTAAACAATTCAAAGCACTTAAGTGACAGACAAAATAATTAAACAAAGACAGAAGTAGGCAACATAATTACTAAAATAACACCATAATTCTCCAAAGTTAATCTAAATGAAGTGATCATGGCCCTTAAACTGGTTAAAACAATTAACTAACAAACTAATTGACTTAGTGCATTAACTATTCATCTAAGTGTTTTTAATTGGAGAAGCCATAGTAGTTGAAAAAAGTATGTTTTCCATGTAGATTAAACAAAATTTAAATAAGCAACGAACTTGCTTAAAGCATGATTAACAATGTCTTTTCACTTAATAATTGCAATTAGTCATAAGATCACAATTAAGTAAGTCCAATTTTGTTAATCGGTTAGTTGTTTGCGGAATAAACATCCATTTCCAAGCTAAAAGATTTGGTCTTTTCCTCAAACAGATAGCAATGTGATTCATCTTTCCCACATACTCATGCCTCGGGGGACCCTGACATCACTACCCCTTCACTTGACTTGAGGTGGATACCAAATTAATGGAGGATTCAAAACCCTAACTATTAGTCTTAACCCACCCCACGTTGAGAATCACATACAATGCAATATGAAGTAAAATATCAAATATGATAGATTTGAAATATGAAGTCGACTCCTTCTTTCTCTTTTTTCTGAACCCAGTAAAAATCTAACCAAACCATAAAAGATTGAGGGGTTACCTTGAGCTTGAGGAGGGCATAGTGACGGCGATGGAGGGCACAGCGACGGGGACGATTGCAGGGATGATGACGGACTGCGAGGACAACAATGGTGGGCATAGCGATGGCGGCCAAGCAGAGGCGGGAGAGTGCAGGAGAGAGAGAGGGAAAAAATTGGGAAAAAAAGAATTGGGGATCGATAAGTGAAATGCTATAGGATTTGGATCTGTGGGAAAATTTATTCCAAACCCTAGTTCGGCGTTTTAATTAAAAATGCCGGTGTATGATACACCTACCCCGGCGTTTTTTCAAAAAACGCCAGTGTATGTTATACATGCCCCGGCGCTGTCGTAAAACGCCGGTGTAGGTGTCTTAAATTTTCTAACCTCTATCTGCTCCAATCATACCCCGACGTTACTAATAAAATGCCGGGGTAGTTTTTGCCAGTGTAGCCCAAAAATGTTGTAGTGCACCTACCTGTAGCAATTCCCGCCACAAGCATTTCACTATACTTAAACCCTTGTACAGTGATTCTCGCAGTCAACTGCTTCATTTTGTTACTCTGAAGTGCAGTCGACTGCGATGCGGTCGACCGACATAAGGTGCGGTTGATTGTTATCGTGCTGTTCATAACGAATCCATTTTATATTCTTACCATATACTAATCAAGCATCAATCAATCAAATACAGATAAAATCTCACAAATATGGAATAGCAACAACTGGTTTTGATAGATTTCTTGGGCACTAATCAACACTAGTATAATGTACGTACGATGCACGTCTATAAAAAGTAAAGTCATCAAATTAAATGAATATACATGTGCGATGCACGTTTTAATAATTTCAAAAAATAAAAAAAAACTCTGACGTAGGGAGGATTTGAACCGGAAACCTCCTTTATATTAGTTATGTACATGCGTTGAACATGTTGGTAGAATGACAAAATGAAAAATGACACTAAGGCCTTCTCCCATTATAATATTAGAGATTAGATGTAACACCCCGAATTCCAAATACAACTGAATTCGAGTGTTCTACAGGATCTTTTCACTTCTTTCGTACAATTTTACAAGGAATTTAAAACTTTTATTTCCACTATAATTACATCAGAGTCTTTTACATCAATAAGCAGCGGAATTAATAAAATACACAATAATGAATGTACAATTGTTAAAACTTTAACATTTAAGTAATCAACCGCATCAGATCATCTCTATATCTTCATGTATCTCCAACTCCTGCATATAAAATTGTGGGCGCGTCAGTTGCTTACAACTGACGAAATATTATACACGGCCACCCTCTCTATGCCGGAAACAGTACAACGATTCTCAAATACTTTAGCAAACACAAACTTGATCACAAACAAATCTACCAAGGGACTATCCTGTTGATGTCGTGTTGTGCGGTGCACTTAGTCCTTAATGCAGTTGTTTATATTATATGACACTAATGCACACTTGTTCGGATTCTATGCATCCCATACTACATAGGTCCGAGGGCAAGCCTCTTAATCGTCTTCATTATTGTAGGGTTCAATCCCTCGCCATGACTTAATCTACTACTGTAACTACGGTGAGTATCCTAGATGGTCTATGAGTACAAGCACGTGTCCTGGACCCTGGAGCGGAATCCCGCGCCATGTCTTGACTCATCAAGCATGCATTTTGCGGTAATTCAGCCTCCTCCCTGAACACGATCCTCTTGTAGTCACCAAAATATCCCACAAGCGTGGCTAAAGTCCGATCATTACTGAGTTGCGCCCGCGCCATGTCTTGACTCATCAAGCATGCATTCTGCGGCTCACACACCCGCACCGTAAACTCTAGTTCTCATACTTATGTTTTCTCTTACTTTTATTACATCTCCACTATGTATCTATCTGTAATTTCGACAAGTGTCATAGACGTTCCATGATTACAAGCACGTGTCCAAGACCCTAGAGGGGAATCTCGCGCCATGTCTTGACTCATCAAGCATGCATTCTGCGATAGTTCAGCCTCCTCCCTGAACACGATCCTCTTGCCGTCACCAAACATCCCACAAGCGTCGCCAAGATCCCGATCATTCTGGAGTATATTGCCCATGCCATGTCTTGACTCATCAAGCATGCATTCTGTGGATCACATCCGCATCGTAGACCCTAGGCTCCCATACTTATGTTTTTCTCTTACTTTCATTACAGCCTTACAATGTATTAATTATTAGAATCATGAATAAAATCAAAGCTCTAGAGTTAGCCTCTCCACTCAACCGGACTTATTCATTCATTACGATACCTGACCAACCTTGGTCTTTCAAATTCTCATTTCATTTCATTTCATTGCCGGGGGAGACTTAGCTACTCTTTAATTTTAATTTCCCATTCACAATTTCCAATTGAGCATTTCCAGCTCATAATTCAATTTTGAGTCTCACAGACTTTCTCATCATGATCTTAGCCTTTCATATTCATTTAATTCTCAATTCAAATCTATGATTCATCTCATGTAAATTCTCAATTCAACTATGATTCATTTCATATAAATTTATGCAGCAACAAATAGAGTTTACCAATATCCAGATTCACAATCTTTACCACAAACAATTCACAAGATTTCAGATATATCCAAAAAGCACTCTGGACAGTCGACTGGGAACTCTTCCAGTCGACTTGTTCAGTCAATTCACATTCTTCATAACCACTCGGGAGAGTCGACTGCTGCACGCGGCAGTCGGCTATTCCGTAGTGTTCCAATTTCTTTGTCAATTTCATCATTCATAACCTTGTGTACATTTCACAATAAAACTCAATCAAATCTCAATAATCATAAAATCTTGTATTCAAAACTTATTTAACTTTCATTTGTCAAAATCAATTTCAAACTCAAGAATCATAAACAGTTCGGTTCAGTCGACTGGTGGCAGTATCAGTCGACTGTCCCGCAAATATCTTGAAAACTCAACATCAAAGCAGCAATCGACTGTAACTGTATTCAGTCGACTGTCCCGCTGATGAAAATCAACTTTTAACACTTACCAGTCGACTGTGGAAGTAATCAGTCGACTGTTAAATCCACAATTTGCATCTTTGCCTATACTTTTCGACCTTTTAATCAATTGGTACTTCCATATACAAAATATAAATCATTTTCAGAATATATTCCTTTTAAAACATTATCATATATACTATCAAATTCTCAAGTTTCTTATTTTTTTAAATGAAGTCCTCAAAATTCATCAAAACACATATTCAATCGATTTTCCAAAATAGACTGTTTTCTTTTATCAAAATCACTTTACAAAACCTCTATATTTTATAAATAACATTTTGAGGTTATAAATCATACATTTTGCCACACTTTGCATTATTCCAATAATGTCTCAATATGCATCAATTTCATACAATCACTTCAATTCTAGCAATTCAACTAGCAATCGTAACAAGCATAGCAATTTGCATTTACCATAATCAATTTCATGCAATCAATTCAATTTCAACCAAGTAAATCACATATCATCTATCATGCAGATTATATTCCTAAATTAGAAAGCATTTCAGAAACACTCACCTAAAAATGAAAATTTGTTACCCAAATGAACTCCTAGAATTAGGAGCTCCTAAAGAAAGCTCCGATTGCAATCCTCCTCGAAATCCGTGCACCAAAGCAAGCCTCCAAGCTCCACATTTCGGCAAACATCCATCAATGAGCATCTCCATCTCCATTCAGCAATCATCAAGAACAACTCCCATCTTCTTTCATATACATATACTATGTGTGCACATATATATACATTAGTATATGTATATAGGCAAGTGGAATGGTTATTTAGGTGGGGAAAGGACAGAGCTTTGATGGTTTTTGGTGGGTTTCTTTCGGCATGGGCAGGAGAGAAAAGAAAAGGGATGAGAGAAAGAGAGGCTAAGAGTGCTCTTTTATAAGAAGGCTAATGGGTAGTTAGTATAACTACCTCCACATGAACACCACTAACCCATTATAAATTTTGTAACTTACTTCCCTCTTGTTTTCAAAATCAAAACTCCAGAATTTTCCTCTCCTCATGAGCAGCCCGGTCCCCAAATTGTGTGCACATCGCACGTGTGCACGTGCACGTGCTTTGTGTACAAAACAATTTATTTATTTAATCCTTTTAAAATAATTATTTATATATGTAATAAATATGTAAAAATAACTTTAAAATTATACTTTTCATGCACAATAAAAATAGACACAAACAATTTCATGAAATTTATTTTGAAAGAATAATACGCTTACAACACGTGCACCAAAACACGTGCGTTGCCCGTAAAATCTCAAAAATACAAAAATTGAATTTATGAACCGAAAAATATTTATAATCAATTAGAATGCAATAGAAAGTATATTTAATATACATATTTGATAATATACTCAAACATACAGAAAACACGTGTATTGCACGTAGAAATTTATTTTAATTAAAATAGACAAAAATCGAATTCTATTTACAAAAATGAATTTAAACATGTTTAAAAAAAATAAATAGTTGAAACTCATCGAAAACTTTGCACGTAACGGTGGAATATCCGAAAATCGACACGTGCATTGATAATACGTAGAAAGCACGTAAAAACTCAAAGATTGAAACTTAGCATTTGAGTTGTCCCAAATGTGATTTTAAGAATACGAGATTGTATAGATAATCAGAATTCAAAATGCATATCAAAATGCGTTATGAATATAATCAATAACAGTACAAAATGCACGTGCGTAACACCCGAGGGCAAAATTGTCATTTAAATTTTGCGGGGTGTTACATTAGAGATGTGCTCTTTTTGAATAACTTCTTCTTTTGCTTGATCTTACAATTTTTTCTTCTTTGTTTATTTTCTTTATTATTTTCCTTTTTTGCTTATTCTTGAATATTTTTTGAATCTTATTGATATTATTTTAATCTGAAAATCTGAACAACTTAATTTAAACTTATTAGTGTTTATGAATATATTTTGTGCATACCAAACTAAGAGTCAACATTTACTTTCATACTAAAAATGTTGTCAACTCTTTATACTCCCTCCAACGGCAATTTTCAAAACCCTTTCTCTTCCAGCGCAAAGCTCTCAGATCCGGAGCACTCATTCCGCTTCTCCCTCCCTCCCCTTCACTAAAGTGATTCGTCTCTTCAAAAGCCACAAACCCTTTTCGTCTCCCGCCTTCCCCCTCTTTTTTTCAATTGCACCTCCTTCCTACTGTCCAGCTTGCTCTGGTAGCTCCGGTGCCCTGGTTCTGGGTTATTCTGGTGCTGCGTCCTCCCTCCGAGCGGGCTTCTTTGGACGTTCGTTTTCGCTCCGCTTCCCTCAAGTTCCCCTCGACAGCTCCGGTTTCTTCCCTCGAATTCCCCTGGTCAGTTCGTTCGCTGTTTCGTCGGAGCTCCTTCTTCGGTGACACCCGGCCCCATTCGCTGGAGTTGGTTCGGTGAGTTTTCTTCCTCAGTCGCGCTCCCCCTCCCGCGGCCATTCAGGTCATCCCTGTAAGTTCGCCTGTAAGATCGCCGGATCACTGTAAGTTCGCCTGAGCTCTTAATTTACTTCCTTTTCTTGTAATATTATTTTTGGGAGTAGTGATTGGGTTTGTATCTTGTAATATTATTCATGTAATTTACTTCCTTTTGTGCTCCGCTGTATCTTGTGAGCGCGGTATCGGTCCTCAAGCTGTGATTTTGTCCAGTTTGACCGATTTTTTCCTGTATTGTGTTCCCCTTGGGGATAGATACATTCTGTGTTTTGATCAGCGCTGAGCTGCTAGAACTTAAGCAAGTTCGGTTTTCTGTTTCATCCTCTTTACATCTAGTTCATCCTCTTTCTTTCTCTTTCTATTGGAGAGTGTGGCTGCCACTCTGTGGTCTGTGTTGTATACTTCTTGGCAGTGCTGTATTGGTGGGTGTGGATCTGTTCAGTGTTGGGCTCCATCGTCCTGTTCTTTTCCTCTGTTAGTGTTTGTACTTGAGCCTATCTAGGGCTGATTGCTACCTTGGCTCTCTCTGAGTCCACAGCTTTTTATCCCAGTTTAGATTCAGCTATGGTTTTGATGGGGGACTCGTCTCACCCTCTTTTGGCTGACATTGATGATCACCGAAGCTCTCCCACCTCCTCTAACTCCCGTTCTCCTCGTTGGTCTGACCCTCATCTGGTTTGCTTCAGATGCCTTCTTCCTGGGCACTTTAAACGTGAGTGTGTTAACAAACTAAAGTGCTTCTTTTGTGATAAGTTTGGACACTCTCGCAGTCGATGTTTCTCCCTTCAGAAACTCCTGGGTCTTCCCAAAGGCCATCCCCTTCCGGCTAAACTACCCGCCTTTCTTAATTATCCCCTCTTAAAATGCAAACTTCACGCTCGCTTGGCTAGTAATCTCACTTTGGTAAATGGAAAGGACCTCGTCTCCTCAGTCGTTGATTCGCAGCCAGCTAAGAACTTCACTTCGTCCTTCTCTCCCGAATGTGTTTCTCCTGCTTCTCTTCGACCCTCTAATATTGCTAACCTTTTGATGGATCGTAAGGTTTATTCGAAACCCGTATCCTTCCCTCGCTCGTTATCTTTCAAGGCTCATCCCCGATCTATCTTAGGGGCCCCTTCGTTGAGTTGGTACTTAAGTAAATATCCTGGATTGTTTTCATCATACTTCTCTTCTCCTTATTGGTTTCGTGGTGCGAGGGGCCTCTCTCGGCACTGCCGATCTCCTGTTCCCCAAGTGTACCCAATCAAGACTATTGTTTCTTTTGAGGTCCCCTCTTTAGTTTTTAATACTCCTTGTGCATTAGGGATATCTTATCCCAAATGTTCTAAGTTTTCGTTTCATTTTTCGGGATGCTTATTTTCTTTGTATCAACATTTAGGAGTTCAATTGTGGCTCCATCAGCTCCTGATGGAAGTTAAACCCTTCTTGTACTCTATCCCCCCTAAGTCTCCCCCGGTCACGGATGACTCTTCTCTCCCCCGTTGTTCCTTAATTACTAGCGCCGTCCCTATTGCCTCGTCGGTGGCCCCAAGTTGTTTCTTTACCCCATCTCTCCGCGTCGAAGCTAGTTCTTCTGACATTGCGACTACATCGCCCCCTTCAGTGATGGTAGCAACCCCCCGTGAAGCGGAGATACAATAAGAAAGTCTATAATACTTCGCAGATTCGCGTGAGTGCCCGTATTCTTGCGCGGAATGCAGCTTCTGTGTCTGCTCATCACCTGGTGCTCAGTTGAGACTTGTATTTGCTTTGCCATCCGTGGTTTAGGCAGTCTGTTTTGGCCCCCGTTGTGCTGCTAGAGTTCCCAGGGATTGCTAGTGGAGGTGGTGGTTTTCGAGTGGGGAGCTTTGGTCTCCCGGCCCTTGGTGCTTTCCTGTCGTCCTGATCTTCCTTCGGTTTCGGGTAGTTTGGTTGGCTCCATCAGAAGCTTGTTTTTTCCCAGATGATGGCTCCGCCCCCGTCCTTTTTTTCGGTGTGGCGCTTCGTTTTGATCTCGCACCCTCCTCTTGGCGTGCTTTTCAGCCATTTTTGTATTACTTGTGTATTCTTATTTCTGTTTCTCCTTGTAAAACCCTTGATTAATGTCTGTAAAGTAATTGTTTTTATTGATTTATATATATGTTTTGATGGCTGGAGCCGTTTGGCTCTATCCGGTTCATCAAAAAAAAAAAAAAAAACAGATTGCAATATAATACGAATAAGAATAGAAGTGTCTGGTAGATGTTAATAAGTACTATTAAAAGGCTTTAAACCACACTTCAAATACAGAGGGAAGCCATAATAATCATGTACTTACTGTTGACAAAGGCAAACTTGAATTTTAGTGTTAAAATGATGGTGTTTTGCTTTTTTTCCTTTGAGCTCAAGGTTTTTTGCATGTCAGATGTCTTATTCAATTCCGTACTGTTCATTACTATTGTATTAGATGCTAGAAATCTAGCCCTGCTATTTGATTGGTCTCATTGCAAAGTCAAGAGGATCCAAACCTAGTCTGTTTCCCCTCTCAATCTCTTAGAGTTAGTGCTTCGTATGGTATGAGTGACTCAGGATTCTCGTTCTTTCAATGGCGTACTGAACCTTCAGTACGCCGACGATACTATTATTCTAGCCAAACCTAATTTTCATACTCTCAGAAATCTGAAACTGCTTCTCTACTGTTTTGAGCTAGCGTCTGGTCTTTCTATCAACTTTCAAAAATCTTCAGTTGTTTGGTTGGGAGGCTCTCCTAACAGGCAGGATGAAATCTCCGCGTTCTTTAATTGTCCAGTCGCTACTTTTCCCATTACGTACCTGGGTATTCCTCTGAGGTGGGGTAAACTTCATAGATCGGATTGGTCCCCGATGATCGACAAGATCGAATCCAGACTTTCGGTTTGGTCTGGGAGACAGTTGTCTCGCGGCGGTAGACTTATTCTGCTCAACTCAGTTCTTTCGTCCATCCCCTTATACATGATGTCTTTCTACTTTATCCCGTCTTGGGTTATCAAAAGAATCGATCGTATTAGAAGTAATTTCCTCTGGTCGGGTTCTTCTATTTACAATCCCGGTTCGCATCTTTGTAACTGGAAGCTCATCTGTTCTTCGAAAATGGCTGGTGGTTTAGGGGTTCTGGACCTTAGACACCAAAATCTAGCCTTGCTAGGCCAATGGTTATGGAGTTTTCTCAAAAGGGAGGATCTTCCTTGGGTTAGATGTATCAAAGCCAATTACTATGTGGCCAATGATTGGTGGTGTTTCCCGGAACGCCCTCATAGGAAGTCCTCCCCATTCTGCAAAGGTATCTGGAAAGCGGCAGCGGCTTTCAAGTGTGGTCTAAGCCATGGTTGTGCGGATGGATCCATGACCAAATTCTGGTATGATATCTGGATCGGTAACTCCTCTTTAGCTACCGCTTTCCCTACCATTTTCCGCCTTGCTACCAACCCCCGGGCTCTAGTTTCAGAGTTCTATGTCATCAATGAAGGTCTTAGAGAATGGTCGATTCCTTTATTGTCTAATCTTCCTCCCCACTTATCTCCGGAGTTCGATAAATTGCTCGAACTCGTTAACAATGTGGACTGGCATGAGAAAGATGATTTCTTCTGGCGATGGAATTCGTCTAAGACTTTTTCGGTCCATTCCTTCTACCTTTTCCTCAATTTCAGAGGGATTAGAACGCCTTTCTACGATGTGGTTTGGAATTCTTGTGCTCCGTTGAAGGCGAAGATTCTAGTGTGGTTAGCTCTCAACAATAAACTCCTTACCGTTGAATTACTCAACAAGAGAAATTTAGCATGGGGGCAACTGTGTCCGCTATGCGAGTCGTTTTCAGAGGACGCGCACCACTTGTTTATTGGTTGCGATTACTCCCTGCCCCTCTGGAAAGTTGTCATTCTGGCTTGGGAATTGCCAGATTTTCCGACCAGTCTGTCCGATTGCTGGACTAAGCGTCCTCCCAACCGTAATCTCCACAGTTCATGGATTCTCTCCTTCCTGGATAATTTGGAAAGAAAGAAATCAAAGAATTTTCCTGCAAAATTACACTACCTCTCGCTCACTGGCTATTGAGTTACTACGTCTGTTCAACTTTTGGTCGACTTCTTTAAAATCAGAAGCTCGAGATAATTTGAAGTGTGATAGATTGGAGAAAGCTTATCTTTGTCTAATCAATCTCAATGCTATTTAATACCCTGTAGCTGTTTCGCGTTCTTTTTTTTAATGACTTGCTGTTCACTCTTTTTTCTTAGCGATGTTCTAGTTATCAATTTAGCAGGGTGTTCTCATTTCTTTTCTCTATTTTGTTTAATCTTGCAGGATTAATGGGATGTTTTGCCTTTCCTCTTTTAGCTTTTAGGTTGTTGTTTTGCCTTCATGTTTGGGCTGTTCTGACCTGGTGTTAAGTTGATGTTTGATGCCAAGCCTCTATTTTGGGTTGTTCTTCTTCCTCTCTGATCTTTGTTTTTGGTGGGTCTCTGCTGGGTATGTGTTTCGGTGGCATTGGATCTTCTCGGTCTGATTGCCATCTTCTGAGCTCATATGTTTAGAGCTCCTTACTTTATTTTATCTCTAGACTTATCCCCCTCTCTTGTTTGTAATGAACGTATTCTCTGCTGATACGAAGTTTAACTAGTATATGTTTATATATGTTTATATAATGTTCTATGTTTTGTTTGGGGCTTGCGCTTGGTCCCTTTGCGCTAGCAGTGCTTTTCAGACTGTTTAGTTTTCTTTTGGCACTTTTGTTATCTGCATGGATTATTCCGTTTTCTTTCATTCTGAGCTGTGCATGTTAGTTCTTCGAATGTCTGGCTTTGATTTGTGGCCATTGGTTCATGCTCTGAGCGTAGAGCTATTGCGGCCCATTTAATCAGTCAGCCTAGGTTCGGGTGTTTTACCGATGGTGGAGCATTCTCGACTGTCTTGGTGTTTAGTAATGAAGTTTTTATCATGTGTTCGTTTCATGTTCAGAGTATTAATTGCTGAGGGTTTCAGTATTTCTTTCGTTTTCTGAGCTGGTTTCCCTCCTGCTGCGAGGGTTTAGTGTTTGGACTTGGGAGCTACAGAGTTCTTATCGCTGAGGGTTTTTTCTAGTGTGATTTTTTTCCTTGCTTCTACTAGCTTATCTTCTAGCTTGGTTCATCTTAATTGATCATTGCCCGTTCTGAAGTCTTCGCTTTCTAGTGCAGAAGCTGGTTAATAGTTTCTATTTCGTTTGTGATGCCGCGTTGGTGCTCCTGCCGCTCGAGATTTAAGGTCTCCGGCGTGTTTCTTCGACGGTTGGTGTAGTGTTGTTTCCTTTCGAGCTCGGCGCTGCTGTCGTTGGTCTTGTTCTGGTGCTTTTGCTGTTTCATGAGATTATTGTTGTATATATTGTTTACATCTTGTAAATCGATTTCTTTCTGCATTAGGATTGTATGTACTTTATTTCGATTTATATATTGATTTATCTGGCTGGAGCCGTTTGGCTCTATCCGTTTCATCAAAAAAAAAAAGAAACTCAGTAGCAAATACGATAATGTGAAGGACCTATAAGTAATTAGCAAATATACATAACTGAGAATGATCATAGAAAAAGACAATTTCCTGGTTTTCTTCATATTTTGGATGAGGAAAAATACTTCAGTTAATACAAATAAAAATGTGATATATATATATATATATATATATATATATATATATATATATATATATATATATATATCCTATCAAATAGATAGTATTTTTCACATGCAATGCACGTTTTGATAAGAATTGGAGGATTACCATGTGCGATTTACGTGTTAAGAAATAGTTTTGAAATTGGACGTGCGTTGCACATAATTGGTAAAAATATTTTGAAAGAAAAATTACAATTTGTACGCGTAATACATGTGTTGATAAGTAGAATTTGAGTTGTACGTGCAACATATGTGTATGTTTAGTGTTAAAAAAATATTGTAAAATTGTTTTGTATGTGCATTGCACGTTCTAAATAGGTGAATTTTTTTTATTTGTTTGTTTTTGTTGTAATTAATAGGAGAGTTGGAGTTGCACGTGCAATACACGGGTTTGTATGTTGACAACATTACAACTCCCACTACAAAAGATACTTGATTTACCGGCAAATATTCCCCGGCGTTTTAGTAGTAGCACCGAGGTAGGGAGCGAATAGGAATGGGGCGCCAGATGGAGAGGTTATACACCAGCGGTCGCTTTAAACCGCCGGGCAATCTTCGTATTCACCGGCGTTTTATTTAAAAATGCCGGTGAAGTGTATTATTCACCGGCATTTTAATAATAAACGCCGGTGAATATGCCGACACATTCACCGGTGTGTCTAATTGAAATGCAAGTGAATAAACTGCGATAAATCCCGCGAACCTTAATCTTTCGCTCGCCATTTTCCCAAACCCCAAAAAACAAAAAAAAAGGGTGCGCTTCGTTTTCCCTCCTTCCTCGCTCTACTTCCCGCTCGTTTGCCTCCGCCGCTTCGTCCTCTTCGACAGCCTTCGACCTTTCGTCATCGTCCCTTCTTCCCTTCGTCATTTTCGATTTTCCTCCTCCCTCTCTCTATTTGGAGGTGAATCGGCGATCAGAAACCACCGTGTCGCCCTGCTCTCTCTATCTCCTACGCCCCCGTGCTCGTCGCCCCGCTCTCTCTCTCTCTCTTCGATATCATCTATTGATTTCCCTTATTTTTCAAAAAAAGCATATTTTTTCAGATTATGCATCTTGATTTCCTTAACATGAATGGTTTAGTTGGGATGAAGAATGAATAGAAAAATATATGCTTAGATACTGGAAATTTTCATCTTCTTTTACTGTTAATGAAGCTTATTTCATGCATCTGATTATCATCTTGGCATGTTTTTTTGACCAAAATGGGTTCACTGTGAACCGAGGATGGTATAGCTGTATGCCAAAATCCTCCAGATATGTACAACAATTGGGTTTTAGATTTAGTTGGGCTAAACAATTAGTAGAGCAACATATATACTCAGATAATGGATGTTTTCATTTTCAGATACTGTTAGAGAACCTGATTGCCATCTTAGGCATGATTTTTTAACATAAAATGGGTTCACTTCCAAACTAAGTATGCTGCTAGCATCCTCATCTTCTTTTACTATTAGTGAAGCTTATTTCATGCATCTGATTGACATCTTGGCATGTTTTTTTGACCAAAATGGGTTCATTGTGAACTGAGGATGGTATAGCTGTATGCCAAAATCCTCCGGATATGTACAACAATTGGGTTTTAGATTTAGTTGGGCTAAAGAATTAATAGAGCAACATATATGCTCAGATAATGGAAATTTTCATTTTCAGATACTGTTAATGAAGCTGATTGCCATCTTAGGCATGATTTTTTAACAAAAAATGGGTTCACTTCCAAACTAAGTATGCTGCTAGCTCCTCATCTTCTTTTACTGTTAATGAAGCTTATTTCATTAACAGATTGTCATCTTGGCATGTTTTTTTGACCAAAATGGGTTCACTGTGAACTGAGGATGGTATAGCTGTATGCCAAAATCCTCCGGATATGTACAACAATTGGGTTTTAGATTTAGTTGGGCAGTCGAATTAATAGAGCAACATATATGCTCAGATAATGGAAATTTTCATTTTCAGATACTGTTAATGAAGCTGATTGCCATCTTTGGCATGATTTTTTAACATAAAATGGGTACACTTCCAAACTAAGTATGCTGCTAGCATCCTCATTTTCTTTTATTGTTAATGAAGCTTATTTCATGCATCTGATTGTCATCTTGGCATGTTTTTTTGACCAAAATAGGTTCACTGTGAATTGAGGATGCTATAGGTACGTATGCCAAAATCCTCCGGATATGTACAACAATTGGGTTTTAGATTTGGTTGGGCTAAAGAATTAGTAGAGCAACATATATGCTCAGATAATGGATATTTTTTCATTTTCAAATACTGTTAGAGAACCTGATTGCCATCTTAGGCATGATTTTTTAACATAAAATGGGTTCACTTCCAAACTAAATATGCTGCTAGCATCCTCATCTTCTTTTACTGTTAATGAAGCTTATTTCATGCATCTGATTGTCATCTTGGCATGTTTTTTTGACCAAAATGGGTTCAATGTGAACTGAGGATGGTATAGCTGTATGCCAAAATCCTCCGGATATGCACAACAATTGGGTTTTAGATTTAGTTGGGCTAAAGAATTAGTAGAGCAACATATATGCTCAGATAATGGAAATTTTCATTTTCAGATACTGTTAATGAACCTGATTGCCATCTTAGGCATGATTTTTTAACATAAAATGGGTTCACTTCCAAACTAAGTATGCTGCTAGCATCCTCTTCTTCTTTTACTGTTAATGAAGCTTATTTCATGCATCTGATTGTCAGCTTGGCATGTTTTTTTGACCAAAATGGGTTCACTGTGAACTGAGGATGCTATAACTGTATGCCAAAATCCTCCGGATATGTACAACAATTGGGTTTTAGATTTAGTTGGGCTAAAGAATTAGTAGAGCAACATATATGCTCAGATATTGGATATTTTCATTTTCAGAAGCTGATTTAGAGAACCTGATTGCCATCTTTGGCATGATTTTTTAACATAAAATGGGTTCACTTCCAAACTAAGTATGCTGCTAGCATCCCCATCTTCTTTTACTGTTAATGAAGCTTATTTCATGCATCTGATTGTCATCTTGGCATGTTTTTTTGACCAAAATGGGTTCACTGTGAACTGAGGATGCTATAGGTACGTATACTAAAATCCTCCGGATATGTACAACAATTGGGTTTTAGATTTAGTTGGGCTAAAGAATTAGTAGAGCAACATATATGCTCAGATAATGGAAACTTTCATTTTCAGATACTGTTAATGAAGCTGATTGGCATCTTTGGCATGATTTTTTAACAAAAAAATGGGTACACTTCCAAACTAAGTACATTTGACAGGTACAACATGCCGAGGCGTGAAAAGAGGATAAATATAAATGATGGCAACGAGAGCCATGGAGATGAGCAGCCACTACATAATAGTGGCAGTCAAACAGATGAGGGTGAGGGTAGCACGCCGCCCACTGTCAAAAAACATCGTGGGCGAACTAAGATGACGAATATTTGGAGAATTAAGAATGACAAAAGGATAGTGGTGGAGGTAAACGGTGTCGGGCAACCGGTTGGCGATAACGCCAGCAAATTTTCTTCCTTTATTGGGGTTATAGCAAGGAACCCACGGATAGTTCCTTTGTCATACGAGAGTTGGCCGAAGGTGCCAACTACGACAAAGGCCACTGCAATTACGATAATCAAGGTATTTTCCATCTAAAATAAATAATTGGTAGGCGCAAATATATTATTGAAATATGTATTTTTAGTGATGGGTAATAAATTTTGCAGCAATACTTCTCGTTCGCCGACTCCCTTATGCCTTGGGTTGAAAAGTCACTCTCCAAAAAGTGGAGGGACTACAAGAGTGACTTGAAGGCGAAGTATTTTGACAAAGACCTTTCAGAGGCGGAGAATGCAGGGAATGTGCCAGAAAATGTGGAGCCTTCAGATTGGCAATTCCTTGTGCACTACTAGAGTTCGGCGATCGGTCAGGTATTTACATTAAAGGCACTAAAATCTAATGAGTATGTGGTTGTATGGCTACTCTAACGAATTTTTCTGCTAACTTCATTGTGGCATGTATAGAAAAGGGCGGAGGTGGGTGTTGCCAGTCGGTCAAAGCAGCTAGTGTTGCACACCGCTGGTACACAGAGCTTTGCTCTGGTTCGGGATGAATTGGTAGGCGCAATCGTATTGAACATTTTTTACTTACAGTTATTTGTTTATAACCATTTCATCTTACTAATATATAGGAAGAAGATTTGGGGGGTCCTACGGAGTTTGGCGACATTGACTTTTTCGATGCCACCCACAAATCGAAGGATGGAACGTATGCGAGCCCTGAGGCAGCACAGATTATGGTAATTTGTAAACTAATATCTAATGAGTAATCGAAATCTCATCTGCTTTTAACTCTGATTGTTATGTCCTTTTACAGACTAACGCTCGGAGAAGGTATGATGAAATCTCTTCCGCTTCAGATTCTGACCCTACGGCGGCACCCACAGATTGGCGTACCCGGCAGAGAGTTGCCTTGACCGAGGTTAGGGGAAAGGAGAGGCATGGACGTGTCCGTGGTATGGGGCTAGGACCAACCCCCTCGCAGCTATTCGGACGGAGTGAATCTAGTTCAAGTGGCAATCGGGACGAGGAGATGACTTCATTAAAGGCACAAGTTGCACTCCTACAAGAACAAATGGCCCATTTAATAGGGCAACAATCCCAAGTCCCACCCTCGGTAAGTCTTTAAATTGGTATTTTTAAAGAGATTATGGTCTTGAATGCATGAAAGACACGTATTAGTGTTTGTGAGTCTGCATTGTGGCTGTCGTCTATAAGCATTTCGTCTATATTTCTTAAGTGGACTGTGATTAGAAAGAAAGGGCTGGAGATCTGGAAACCCAAATAGAGACATCTCGTTTATTATAATCTATACTTATTGTTGGACCAACCCCCTCTTGCTGTTGTTGTTGATGTCTCTTTGTGTGCGTGTGTTGAAGAGAATGAAGGGATGAGAGAGAGTTGAGGAAAATGCCACTATGTTAGCCTAGTGTATCCTCATTCTCTACCATCCCTCTTTCTGGCTCCATATATGGCTTCTATATTAAATTGGTTTCCTTCCACGATGACAGTCCGTAATACTACACAACTAATACGTGTCGTTCATGCATTGTATGACCAACCCCACTTTGGCACATAACATGCTTAGATGACATTGTATGACCTGCAAACAAGGTTTGTTCAGCCGTGTTGTTGTACTGATTTGGAGGATTTTGGTATGCTAGCAGCATACTTAGTTTGGAAGTGAACCCATTTTATGTTAAAAATCATGCCAAAGATGGCAATCAGGTTCTCTAAATCAGCTTCTGAAAATGAAAATATCCATTATCTTAGCATATATGTTGCTCTACTAATTCTTTAGCCCAACTAAATCTAAAACCCAATTGTTGTACATATCCGGAGGATTTTGGCATACGTACCTATAGCATCCTCAGTTCACAGTGTACCCATTTTGGTCAAAAAAACATGCCAAAGATGGCAATCAGATGCATGAAATCAGCTTCTTTAACAGTATCTGAAAATGAAAATTTCCATTATCTGAGCATATATGTTTCTTTAATAGTGACTGTGAACAATTGTTCTTAATTGGGCTGTGATTAGAAAGAGACGAGTTGGAGTGGAGATCTGGAAACCCATATAGAGACATCTTGTTCATGATAATTTATTATTATTGTTGTTCTTGTCGCTCTTGCTGTTGTTGCTGATGTCTCTATGTGTTCGTGTGCTGAAGAGAAAGAAGGGATGAGAGAGAGATGAGGAAAATGCCGCTATGTTAGCCTGGTGTATCCTCATTCTCTACCATTCCTCTTTCTGGCTTCTGTATTTGGTTTCCTTCCACGATGACAATTCCTTAAAACTACACTTGATATGAGCCCTATTCGTATTTTTCTTCAATGAAGAATTGATCTATGACTACAATTTTCATTTTCTTTTACTGTTAATGAAGCTTATTTCATGCATCTGATTGTCATCTTGGCATGTTTTTTTGACCAAAATGGGTTCACTGTGAAATGAGGATGGTATAGCTGTATGCCAAATTCCTCCGGATATGCACAACAATTGGGTTTTAGATTTAGTTGGGCTAAAGAATTAGTAGAGCAACATATATGCTCAGATAATGGAAATTTTCATTTTCAGATACTGTTAATGAACCTGATTGCCATCTTAGGCATGATTTTTTAACATAAAATGGGTTCACTTCCAAACTAAGTATGCTGCTAGCATCCCCATCTTCTTTTACAGTTAATGAAGCTTATTTCATGCATCTGATTGTCATCTTGGCATGTTTTTTTGACCAAAATGGGTTCACTGTGAACTGAGGATGCTATAGCTGTATGCCAAAACCCTCCGGATATGTACAACAATTGGGTTTTAGATTTAGTTGGGCTAAAGAATTAGCAGAGCAACATATATGCTCAGATAATGGATATTTTCATTTTCAGAAGCTGATTTAGAGAACCTGATTGCCATCTTTGGCATGATTTTTTAACATAAAATGGGTTCACTTCCAAACTAAGTAGGCTGCTAGCATCCCCATCTTCTTTTACTTTTAATGAAGCTTATTTCATGCATCTGATTGTCATCTTGGCATGTTTTTTTGACCAAAATGGGTTCACTGTGAACTGAGGATGCTATAGCTGTATGCCAAAACCCTCCAGATATGTACAACAATTGGGTTTTAGATTTAGTTGGGCTAAAGAATTAGTAGAGCAACATATATGCTCAGATAATGGATATTTTTATTTTCAGAAGCTGATTTAGAGAACCTGATTGCCATCTTTGGCATGAATTTTTAACATAAAATGGGTTCACTTCCAAACTAAGTATGCTGCTAGCATCCCCGTCTTCTTTTACTGTTAATGAAGCTTATTTCATGCATCTGATTGTCATCTTGGCATATTTTTTTGACCAAAATGGGTTCACTGTGAACTGGGGATGCTATAGCTGTATGCCAAAACCCTCCGGATATGTACAACAATTGGGTTTTAGATTTAGTTGGGCTAAAGAATTAGCAGAGCAACATATATGCTCAGATAATGGATATTTTCATTTTCAGAAGCTGATTTAGAGAACCTGATTGCCATCTTTGGCATGATTTTTTAACATAAAATGGGTTCACTTCCAAACTAAGTAGGCTGCTAGCATCCCCATCTTCTTTTACTTTTAATGAAGCTTATTTCATGCATCTGATTGTCATCTTGGCATGTTTTTTTGACCAAAATGGGTTCACTGTGAACTGAGGATGCTATAGCTGTATGCCAAAACCCTCTGGATATGTACAACAATTGGGTTTTAGATTTAGTTGGGCTAAAGAATTAGTAGAGCAACATATATGCTCAGATAATGGATATTTTCATTTTCAGAAGCTGATTTAGAGAACCTGATTGCCATCTTAGGCATGATTTTTTAACAAAAAATGGGTACACTTCCAAACTAAGTATGCTGCTAGCATCCTCATATTCTTTTACTGTTAATGAAGCTTATCTCATGCATCTGATTGTCATCTTGGCATGTTTTTTTGACCAAAATGGGTTCACTGTGAACTGAGGATGCTATAGGTACGTATACCAAAATCCTCCGGATATGTACAACAATTGGGTTTTGGATTTAGTTGGGCTAAAGAATTAGTAGAGCAACATATATGCTCAGATAATGGATATTTTCATTTTTAGATACTGTTAATGAAGCTGATTGCCATCTTTGGCATGATTTTTTAACAAAAAATGGGTACACTTCCAAACTATGTATGCTGTTAAAGAAGCTGAATGTTTCCATTATCTGAGCATATATGTTTCTTTATCATTTTTCTTTTACTGTTAAAGAAGCTGAATTCATGCATCTGAAGATTTAAGATCCATGATGGCAAATTTTGATTGGGCTGTGATTAGATTGTGTAGTGGTTGTTGCCTATGTTCTTAATTGGGCTGTGATTAGAAAGGGAGGGCTCGAGTGGAGATCTGGAAACCCATATAGAGACGTCTTGTTCATAATAATTTATTATTATTGTTGTTCTTGTCGCTCTTGCTGTTGTTGCTGATGTCTCTTTGTGTTCGTGTGCTGAAGGGAAACAAGGGATGAGAGAGAGATGAGGAAAATGCCGCTATGTTAGCCTGGTGTATCCAAAGTCTCTACCATTCCTCTTTCTGTTTCCATTTCTGGTTTCCATATTTGGTTTCCTTCCACGATGACAGTTCCCTAAAAATACACTTGATATGAGCCCTATCTTATTTTTCTTATTTTTCTTATATGTGGTTTTCTTCCACGATGACAGTTTCATGGATTGTCTGAACAATCCATGAAAGACATGCTTAGATACTGAATTTTCATTTGTTTTACTGTTTTAGATAGTGGATATTCCCAATCAGAGGAGAATATAAAGGTTTCAAGTTAGATACTGAATTTTCATTTGTTTTGTTGTTTTAGATATATTTAAAAACAAAATTAAGTACTAGATTTTTAGCATTGCAATGTAATTATTTTACCTCTCTATATATCATTAACAATTCCATTTGCAATTGGCACTTTGATCTTATAATTTAAGATACAGGTAGATCCTTTTGCAAGTTCAAAAAATATGTATATTCTGTATTGTGGTCTACTGTTGAATTAAACTATTGTTTTTTTTTCACAGAGCGGTCGCCCAGATGAAGGAAATTCTGATGATCAGAACTGAAGCTACTCGAGGGGTATGAATCTGTGGTCCTCCTTGTTGTTCTTATGTCCTCCTTGCTGTATGGTTGTTGTTCTTATGTCCTCCTTCCTGTTGTTATGTCAGACTATTTTTTTTATGAGAGTTATGTCAGACTGTTAATTTGGGATATTTGGAATATTTGTCAGACTGGTTTGTTGGGATATTTGGGATGTTCGTCGCTATATTAATTTGTTAATAATGACACTGTTAATTTTGCGGTGAATTTGGACGTTGATATGACACGTGTGAAACTTTATTATCTTTAATTATTCTTGTGTTTGGTTGTGATTTGCGCATTAAAATGCAACGAAATTGGTTGAATCAGTTGCGAATTAGTTTACAGGTTTTGTAAATGAAACTGTGAATTGAAATCGAACGAAAAACCGAAGCATGAAAAACAAACGGGCATAGATAGACCGGCATTTTATAAAATGCCGGTCTATCTAATAAATTAGTTGCAGTGTGCGATATACCGGCATTCCCACACACGCCGGTGTATGCCGCTAGTTGTAATGGCACCAAGCAACAACGGCGTTTTATAAAATGCCGGTGAACCTAACTACACCGGCATTTTTGGTCACGCCGGTGCTTGTAAGTAGGGAAAACCGGGCACTCATAAACGCACATACACCGGCGGTCAACGATCGCCGGTATACTTTCATTCTACACCGGCGTTTATATAAACGCCGGTGAATTGATAAATAGCGGCGGTTTATGGCCGCCGGTGAATGTATATTGGGGGTAAAAGAACGGCACTCAGAGACCCCCATACACCGGCATTTTTCTGACCGCCGGTGTAGTTATAATATTTACCGGTGTCCAGTAGAACTGCCGGTGTAGACCCCTTTCCTTTCCGCGACGCTCGCTTCGGCGGCATTTGGACCGGCGCTATTATAAACGCCGGTGTAGGTTTCACCGGCGTAAAAAAACGCCGGCAAAGACGTAAAAAAATGCTGGTAAATCGAGTCTGTTTTGTAGTGTCCAACTCTCCGATTATAATATTAGAGATATTGATGGCACCCAATCTCTTGTTGATTCTTGGTTTTGATGACTACAACACAATGCAAAGTTGTGCTACTTCTTATATAATGCAGGATGTATCAATGTCCATACTATGTATGATACACAAGTGCAAAAGTGCTCCAATGAAGCAGTCGAAGAAAATTGATCAAGCTACAAAGGCTCAAGCTTTTATTCAAGATTCAAACCAAGATCCGTGCTTCAATGTGTTATTAAATGTCTTATAAAACAAATTGTAATCTTATTTTTATTGAGTCTTAGATTGATGTAACAGCCTTATCACACATACACACTTACACATCTTTATAATTGAGTATTTTTCAAAAGATTAAAGACCAAAACAGTTTGAATTAGATCAGCTGTTAAGTACCAGTCGACTGCCTTATGGCACCAGTCGACTGTACCAGTACGAAATTATCTGAACTTTTTCAAACTCTGGCCAATTGACTCATCATGGCAACTCAGTCGACTGTTCAAGTCGTTTCGACAGATTTCAGAATTTAAAACTTATTTTTCTAATTTTAAAGTTTTATATCCGTTTTAAATAAGTTTTATTAACTGTTTTATAACGTTCTAGTGATTCCTCCCTATAAATAGAGCCTAGAAATCACCATTGAAAGGTTCCCAAGCATTTTGATAAAAAGTTTAAGTTTTTGCTTTTGAAAGAGAACTAGTATTCAAATAAGCACTCTAAATCTTCTAAGTCTTGGTTCTCTGAATCTCAGTCTAATATAATATTAATTTCGTTTTAGACTGATTTCAGAAGTGACCTATTAGCCACTATACAAAAATCACAATCACAAAACAAGGTTATAGGTTGATTGTAACTCTTTTGTTGTTATTCTTCACTCTCGAATTGTGAGAGTGGTCCTCTCGGTTGAAGAGTAGGGCTCTAGGTTGTAGAGACAGGTTTTCACTCTTGGTTGAAGACTGGGTTTGCTCTCTCTAGTGGTGAGAAATGTCTACGGGTTGGACAAAGTTGTTGTCTAAATGTCGTAGGGTATTCTTGTATTTTTTCAAGAATAGCGGAAAATCTCAAAATGGTTGCTTGGGGACTGGATGTAGGTCGGGAGGACCGAACCCGGATACATCGTATGTACTCTGTGGTTGTATTTCTCTGAACTTGCATTTTCTTTACTTGCATTTAATTCTTATTCAAAAACTTGTCAGGACAGTCGACTGCGTCTCCTCTTTAAGTCGACTGGTCAGACTGGTATAACATACTCTTCGAAAACTTGTCTGAAAAGTTGACTATTTTCTGCTATAAGTCGACTAATCAGACTTGTCTAAAATACTCTTCTAATCTGACGTCTCTGTCGACTTATTTCTCTTTTCAAGTCGACTATACAGAAGAAAAAGTTCAATTTCGTTATTAATTTTTATACAACACTATTCACCTCCTCTCTAGTATTTCTTGCCTTGCCTACAGGATCCAACATCTCTCTCAAAGGGCCAAACCACTTATATTTCTTCCATTATTACTAAAAAGTTATCTGTATGCGTGCGATGCACACCCTAACAAGTAAAGGGAAAGAAAAGAAGTTAAAGAAACCAAAGAAACCCAAAATTGCGATGCTTGCCCTAGCAAAAAAGGATTAGGGTTTTCATCCGTCCATTTTGAAGGAAAAATTGGAGGGGATGAGCACCAACGATGTTGCCATGGACACCACTGAGTTCAAATCGGATGTTCTCATGTTTTGCCACCGTCGCATCATGAGCGATCGTCGTGTTTATCGCCAGTGCTTTATGTCTCTTCTTTTCTCTCTCTCTTTTGTTCCCGTTCTAAAGCACACTAACAAACAAACAGAAAACCCAATATAATTCGAGCAAAAAAGGATAAAGGGTTTTGATCCGTACGTTTTAGAGGACGGATTGGAGGGGGTGAGCGCCGCTGATATCACCATGTACGTCGCGTTTGTCTTCAGAGAGGGGAACGTGAGAGACGACATAAGTTAGTGGGGTGGACTGTGAGTTTTGAATTAAGAACTAGGTAGGATAGATTAAGATTTTAGAATGTAAGGTTGAGATGTATTGGTAGGTCTCAATTGAAAATGAGTGGTTGAGATTAGAGTCGGTTTGTCTACAAATTGAGTTGGGTTGTCTACAAATGAAAACTCTAAAAATTGAGTTGTGTTGCCTACAAATTAATGACAACTCCAACTCTCCCATTAGAACATCTTCTGTAACACCCTGCAAAATTGGAAATGACAATTTTGCCATTCTGTGTTACACACGTATATTTTGTAACGTATTTTATCCACGTATTCTGATTACCGACTATTTATGCATTTTCTGTACATTTCATCCTATTTGGGTTAACTAAAATATTGAATTTCAATCTCTGGGTTTTACATGCTTTTTACGTGTTTTTGTGCACGTATCGATTATATGTTCCCGCCGCTACGTGCAGTATTTTATATATATTTAAATTATTTATTTTATGTATTCAAATCCCTTTTTTTTATAAAACGGAAATTTATTTTTTTCCTATTTTTGATTAAAATAATTTTTGTACGTATAATGCACGTGTTTTCTACGTGCGTAATAATTACGTCGTGAAATATATAAAAAATTAGTAAATATATTTTTTCTTATGTTGTTTTCAATTATATTTAATAATTTTCCATCGATAAAGCCGATTTTCGCATTTTTAATATTTTGCGTGCAATGCACGCATTTTTCGGCGAACATAATTGAGTGTATTTATTTTCAAAATAAATTTCGGAGTGTGTGTAATACCCTGTAATTTTCAAAGAGTAATATATATATATATATATATATATATATATATATATATATTCAATAGTATAGTAATAGATGGCTAATTATGGTTTGGTAAAATAAATGAAATGGGAAGTGGATATGAAATGGTATTAGGAATGGTGGGGGTCCCACGGGTTGTGAATGCAGCATTGTATGCTGGTTGAGGGTTTGACTTCGGTCAAAAGGCAAAGGCATGAGGTGGCTTTGCATTTGGGGGTTCTTCCACTGTGCACATGAGGGAAAGGGGAGTCCGGTTTTGAATAGGAGAAGAGGAAGAGTTAGGAGTTAGGGAATTTAGAGAGGTGGGGAGATGAAAAGTTGGGGATTTTGAAAGTTAAGAAAATGAAAAGTTGGGAATTAAATTTGAGTAATTTATTAGGTGTGAAATTTTACAAATTAGACCCTCATCATATCCTATAAATAGCACTTTCCTCCTTCTCATTTTACACACCAAAAATAATCAAATAAGAGAAAGAGAAAAAGAAATAGAGTAGGAAGGTTCTTGTGCTTGGAGAAATTCTTGCTAGGACAGGAGAATTTGCTAGGAGCAGAAGCTCTTGCTAGAATCTAGGTGTTGGTTCCATCTTTCTCATTCCCTATCTTCAAAAGGTGGGTGATCCTATACTTTCTAATTGTAGGAAATGCATGCTATTTTGATTAATGAGTAGTATATTTTTGATGTGATAATTAGAAGATAAATTCATGCTTTTCTGTATGACAAATTGTAGAAATTTCGTTATTTATTAAGAAACAAAGTGTGGACATGTTGCTTGGAAATGAGAACAAAAATAAGGAGTAATTGTCATTTGTATGTTAATGTAGAAATTAGTAATCGTGAAAATATTTGAAGAGAATTCCTTTATGGTTAAAAGAGGTTTTTGTAAAGTAAAATGGGTACACATAGCTCATTTAAATTGTTGTAAGAGAATACAAAGTTTTCTAGTTTAATTAAAATGAAGAATTACAACTCATGTAATGAAAAGAAATAGAATGAAATTTGGATAGATTATCAAATATGAGTTTTAAAATCCATGAGTTTCTGTTAGTAAGTAAATTTCAGTCTAAATGAATTATTAGTAAACTAATGAGAAGATTAGATCAAAAGAAGAATCAAGTGTTACTAAATTAATACAACGACAGAAACATTGAACAAAAGAATAATTTTGGTCCTCATGCCATTCAATTGCAATAGACTTTCTGGTTAGTCTAAGCCCTTTAAAATCGTTACTGTAGCAGCCTGTGGGTTGTGAGTTCGAAACTCCATAGTCCCCTTTCTTTTCTATTTCGATTTTAAATAACTCACGGACCGAGTTCTGATATAAGAGAGATCGGGTTACCTTATGCGACAGCATAGTCACTTGGGACTTTTGGCTAGCGGCTAACTCCTTGGGCGTTGGTTGACTGTGACCGGAAGTTTGTAACTTCTTTTTATTATTTTTGTGATTTAATGAGTTTAAATGCATCTAAAAAAATTGGGAAAAAATCCTAATGTTTATAAAATGTGATGGAAAATTTATTAAAATAGTTTCAAAGATTTTCTATGTATATTTTGTTGGATGTATATGTATATTCTCATTATAATAGGATAATATTGTGTATATTATTCTATGGGGCAACACGGGTTTACACGTGTTATGTATTAATATTGGAACGGGTTGAGTGGGCTAAAAGCCCAGTACCCTAAACCCAGTCTAATCTCTATATAAGCTGGTCTAGAGGTAGTGCCCTGTGATATTCCAATACTGATAAGCAAGGTATAATATCTTAAGCGGCTAGAGATTAACCCTAACCCTAATTTCCCCAAATCAGTTTCAACAATCTTAAGATATTACCATCTTCTACCTCGAGCCGCCGCTGTCTCCGACCAAGACTGCCGCCGCCGTCTTCGTCGCTGATCCAGATCACCGTCGACACGATCCCGAACGCAGCGCAATCGCGATCCCGCTCGCAGTCGCGATCCCGCTCGCCGCAGCCTTCGTCTTCGAAGACGTCGCAGATCGAAGGGGGCGGCTCTCCGACTGTCGTCGTTGATCCGGTGCGTCGCCGCCGGTGTGGATCGTCTCTAGTGGTCGAAGCCCAGAGTTGGTCGTCTTCCTCAAAGCTTCATTGCTGTTGGAGTGTTGGGTTTGATCAGATCGAATCAAAGGGGTTTGTTCTTCATTGCTGTTGGAGTCCAGGGATTGATCAGATCGGATCAAATTTGGGTTCTCTTGATTAATTGTTGTGTGCTCTTCAGATCGGTCCATTCTAAACTCTTTACTTTCTCTTTACTAAATCAATAAGTAGTAACTGTTTAGAAAGAACTCTCTACTGTTGGGAATCTATTGTTTATTCCTTTGTGATGGAAAAACATAGTCGTCCGTACGAGGTTCCCAAACTAGAGGGATTCAGTAGTGCTGAGTTTAATAGTTGGAAAAGAAAAGCCCAATACGGGATGAAATTCATGAAAATCTTCTATACATGTCAAACAACATATGATGAATGTGTTGAAGATGTTGACGATGCAACATGGGTAACTGATGAAGACTTATGTAGAGAATTCTTATTGAATAGCATATCAGATCGCCTTGCAGACGTGTATATGAAATATGAAACTGCTAAACAAATTTGGGATAATCTACTAGATGAATTTAAGAAAGAAGAGAAAGTTTCTAAGGCACATCTAGTTGATAAGTTCATGGGTTTCACTTTTAAAGAAGAAACTGCAATCCTTCCTCAGGTAACAGATTTAGAGAATCTGGTAGGGAAACTAAAAACTGAAAATATTACTGTGTGTGATGAGTTCCTTACTGGAGCAATAATTTATAAGTTACCTGCTTCGTGGCTATCTTTTAAGATTGAGATGTATAGGTTGCCTGAACAAATTAAACTTGAACATCTAAAACGTTGCATCAAAGTTGAAGATGAGACTAGAACTAGGATGAATTTGGAATTGGTTAATAAACAACTTTCTACTGCTAATGTGTTAACCAATACCAAACGCACTCCTAAGTTCAAAAAGAACAAGTTTAATTTTAAAGGTGAACCAACTAAGTTAGAAGTCACGAAGAAAATTGCTAAAAAGAAAGGGAAATGCTACAACTGCAGAAAGTGGGGACATCATGCCTCTGAGTGCAGGCTACCCAAAGTGGAACAACCCAACATTGGAAAAGGTGAACTTGTTGGAGAGGAAAACTGAGCCCACCAATTTTCTTTGTGTTGTTGGTGATGTAAAGGCCAGTACCTCTGCTAGTTGGTTGTTGGACTCGGGAGCCACCTGTCATGCTTGCAACGATGAGACCCTACTATCTGATCTGAGAGCTGCAAATGAATCAGTTTCAATGGCAAATGGAGAATCAGTGAAGGTGCTTCGGACCGGGACAGCGAATCTCAGTCTCTCCTCAGGTAAAACTTTAATTTTGCGAAATGTTAAATATGTACCTGCTTTAGCTAAGAACTTGATCTCTATTAGCTTACTAAATCATGCTGGTATGGTCATTACTATGATTAGTGGTAAAGCTATCTTGTCTGTAAATTCTTTTTATTTTGGTTGTGCTTATTTAGTTAATGGCATGTACAGAATTAGTTTAGCAGATGAAGTAATCAACAATATTAGTTCCAAATTGTGTAGTCCACATACATGGCATAATAGGCTGGGACATGTGAACTATGTTAAGATTCTTAATGTTGCTAAAACTTTTAACTTGCCAATTGACACATCCATTAAAGGTGACAAATGTGAAGTGTGTGCTCAAACAAAGATAACTAGAAGACCTTTTCGTACCGTCTCTAGGAGTACACAACTACTTGAGTTGATACATTCTGACATATGTGATTTCAAGAGTTTTATGACACAAGGAGGTCGGAAGTACTTAATTACTTTTATAGATGATTACTCTAGATATTGTCACATTTATCTGTTAAAAACTAAGGATGAAGCACTAGAAAAATTCAAAGAATTTAAGGATCGTGTTGAGAATCAGTTAGATGCTAAAATTAAAAGATTTAGATCAGATAGAGGTGGCGAATATGTTTCATTAGGATTCAGAGAATTTTGTAACTCACATGGAATCATAGCAGAAACTACAGCACCTTACTCACCACAGTCAAATGATATTGCCGAAAGAAAAAATCGAACACTCACAGAGATGTTGAATTCTATGTTATTGACTGCTGGATTACCTTGACATTTTTGGGGTGAGGCTGTATTAACTGCTAATAATATTTTGAACATGTTGCCACACTCTAAGTTACCTGCTACACCGTATGAACTGTGGCATAAGCACACACCCAATTTTAATAAATTAAGAACATGGGGCTGTATTGCTTTTGTTAGGATACGTGTGTGTATTTGGGTAGTGCAGTTGATAGTGCTGCAGACAGATTTTTAGATCTATCTCTCAACAAAGTAATAGAATCAAGAGATGCAGAATTCTTTGAAGATATGTTCATCAAAGATAAAGGCATCTCATTATCTGAACCTGCAGACACTAGGAATGATCCACAACAGGAATCTAGATACATTTCAACTGACACTGAACCCTCACATAATGTTGAATTAAGAAGACTCTCTACAAGAGATAAAATACCTAGAACCTATGGTGATGACTTCGTGACTTATGCACTAGCAGCTGACCCTGTTAGTGTTAAGGAAGCCTTAAGGTCTAGGGATGGTTTGCTTTGGAAAGAAGCAATTGATGATGAAATGGATTCTTTATTGCAGAACAACACTTGGGAATTGGTTAATTTGCCAGTAGGGGCAAAAACTATAGGAAACAAGTGGGTTTTGAAGAAGAAACTTAATCCTGATGGAACTGTAGCTAAGTATAAAGCACGCTTAGTAGCTAAATGTTATACTCAACAAAGTGGGGTGGATTATTTTGATGTTTATTCACCAGTTTGCCACATTGCTACAATAAGGATTCTTCTAGTCATAGCATCTATTGAAAAATTTGTTATTCATCAAATGGATGTTAAGACTGCTTTCCTAAACGGTGATCTCAATGAAGAAATCTATATGAATCAACCTGAAGGTTTTGTACTTAAAGGTTCAGAACATAAGGTTTGCAAATTAATAAAATCTTTGTATGGTCTAAAACAAGCACCAAAATTGGGGCATGAAAAATTTGATAAAACAATAAAGAGCTTAGGTTTTGAATCTAGTAATTCTGACAAATGCCTTTATTATCGTGATGAATCGAATAAAATTTTCATTATTTGCTTGTATGTTGATGACTTGCTAGTTGTTGGAAGTAACCTCTCTATTGTTATAGAAGTCAAAACCATGCTATCCAAACAATTCAATATGAAAGACCTAGGTGTTGTGGACACCATATTGGGTATGAGAGTGGGCTTTAGAAGGCAAGGAATAACCCTTAGCCAATCCCACTATATTAAAAGTGTGTTGAAGGACTGGGGATACAGTGATTGCAAAAGGTTTAACACACCTTATGATAATACCAAAAAGTTGATACCTAACGATGGTGCAACAGTGAGACAGTTAGATTACTCTAAACTTATTGGGAGTCTCATGTATGCAATGACATGCACTAGACCTGACATAGCCTTTGCGATAGGCATGCTGAGCAGGTTCACTAGCAATCCTAGTCAATTACACTGGAATGCCCTTGAGAGGCTACTGGAATACCTAAACGGTACTCAAGAGTTTGCTTTGTGCTACTCTGGTTATCCTTCAGTACTAGAGGGATACTCTGATGCATCGTGGTGCTCAGGAAATGGTGACAGTAGGTCCACTAGTGGTTATGTGTTTACACTAGGAGGAGCAGCTGTGTCATGGAAATCTAAAAGACAACCTGGTCTTGCCTTTTCATCCATAGAGTCAGAACTCTTTGCGCTATCTTGTGCTGGTGAAGAAGCGGAATGGATAAAAGAGCTATTGTTAGATATTCCTTTGAGAAGATCTAGAGTAACCACTCTCAGTCTTTATTGTGACAATCAAGCTGCAAATATTGTAGCTAACAACACTCTCTACAATGGTAAGAGACGTGTTGTGAGCCTTAGACAGGCCAAGTTGAACTATCTCATTAAACAAGGGACAATTGCCCTTATTGATGTACGATCAGAAAAGAATGTGGCTGATGCCTTTACAAAAGAACTAAGTAGAGATCTAATTATCAAAACTGTGGGGGAAATGGGGTTAAAAACTTTTGAGGATAAGTTTTAACACCCTAGTTATTTTGATAAATTAGAATCCAAAGTTGAGAG
The DNA here is from genome assembly GCA_017893485.1 of Hemerocallis citrina. Classification (NCBI taxonomy): domain Eukaryota; kingdom Viridiplantae; phylum Streptophyta; class Magnoliopsida; order Asparagales; family Asphodelaceae; genus Hemerocallis; species Hemerocallis citrina. The sequence continues at coordinate 291,761,214 of CM030362.1, forward strand.
CCATAGAGTAGTTCAAACTTTAAGCATCAATCTTGACAGTTGACATGCTTTAGATAATTAGAAAAGTTTTATGTATTTATTGTTGATATATAACTTCATTCCAAATTTGATGATGTTATATATGTTTCAAAACTTCCATAAAATTATCTTTTATTCCAAAAGAAAGCATGAAAATTTGTTGATGTGTTTCCGATGTTTAGAACTGTTGTTATATCATTCCAACTTTGATGATATATCTCTTTTATGGGGTTTATGTTTCATTCCAATCTTGATGATTCAGAACTTAACCATAATTGATCTAACAATTCTATCATTCCAACATGAAATACAGTATAGTTCTTGTGTAGAAACTATAATAGTTATTGTACTTTATTTTGATAAAGATACTTGATTGTGATGCTTATGATGTACCTTTGCATATCTATGTTGAATTGTACTAAGTTCTTTAGCATGAACTAGATACTCTTATACATTTCATTTGAACTCTAAGAGAAGCGACTCATGAGATTTCTATGTGTTATGTTTAAACAGATGGCAGCAAAGGCAATGGAAATGAATCAGTCAACTTTGATTTTGAGAATGATGATTTGCTCGATATGGAGGAGTAGACACAAAAGAACTTGCAAGAATAGTTTGTCAATTGCTTGGAGAAACTTCTATTTTAAGTTTAAGACTCTTTATTTGATTGAGCTTAAAACTTTTCGTTTATTTTGAAGTTTATTGTTTGGTTGACTTGAGATTATGATTTTGCTTTGTTGGTTTAGTCTTTGTGAACTATTCATTTATGGTTTTAGAACTATTTGATTATTTTGGTTTAGTTATATTTGAACTATTCAAGTTATAATTGATTTAGTCTATGATCCATGTTCTTTATGATTCAATAATGTTTGAATTTTTGTGATCCAATATTATAACATTGCTTAGCCTAATATACTGAGAATATAAGAGGAGATTGTTGGATGTATATGTATATTCTCATTATAATAGGATAATATTGTGTATATTATTCTATGGGGCAACACGGGTTTACACGTGTTATGTATTAATATTGGAACGGGTTGAGTGGGCTAAAAGCCCAGTACCCTAAACCCAGTCTAATCTCTATATAAGCTGGTCTAGAGGTAGTGCCCTGTGATATTCCAATACTGATAAGCAGGGTATAATATCTTAAGCGGCTAGAGTTTAACCCTAACCCTAATTTCTCCAAATCAGTTTCAACATATTTGAGGAGTAAAAGAGACATTCTTGAGATAGAATAAGATTTTGTTCTCAAGTTCAATTATTTTTTTGAAACATGAGTTTCATCCTTAGAAGTAAGATTTTGATGTTAGAATTAGTTTCTCTTGTTAAGATAATGCAATTATGTTGAATGTGAAATTTCTAGATTTCTATATGTACTCAAATTGACAATGAGTTTAAAATTAGATGAATGCATGAGTAGAGTCATTGATTGGAAGGAATTAAGAGTGGAAAAGTAAATCATGATTAGTGCTAAAAATGAAACATTGATTCGTGCTAAGATGAAACATTGATTAAGTTGTGAATTATTTTCTCTTGAAGCGATTGTATTTGATTAATTGGAGACACTTCATGAGTTTAAATTTTGCAAATGAAATTGCTATTGTTGTTGATTCATGAATGAACTATAAGAGAATTATGATTGATGCTAACACAGATCAAATTGTGGATAAGCTAGAGACATAAAAATATCTAAGTTAAGACATGTTTATTAAAGGGAATGTGTACCCATGATTTTTCTTGTACATGAAAAATTATGATTTAGAGTTAGTAAAACCTCGGTTACCGGCACTATTGAAATAAAAGATTTGAGGTATAATTTTGAGATATTGCCATGGAGCTATCTCGTATTTTGTTGATTAAGTCCGAAAGGAGGTAAAACTAATTCTAGGTTTGGAAATTATTCATGTCTTGAACTTAAGAATTAGGCACTTAAGTGAAGATCTAGTAAACTGGGCAAACGTAAGTGGGTTGCTCTATATAATCGGCGGTAGATCTCCGTGGCTATAGACCCAGTCGGCGGACCGAGGTTGCTCTGTGGGAGACGAGCTTTTAGTTTTAAATCCGGGATTATGAGAACGGGTCAGCGGTGGATTCTGGGATCTTGAGTAATCGGACGAATAGTTTTGTTTTGCCGTAATCCAATGTATGTGTGTATACCGGAGCTAGATGGGCACTTGCGGGATGATTCGCACGATGTGGAATCTGTGATAACAGTCAGCGGTGGACTCCGAAGCTGGATTCAAATTTGTAGAATGATCTAAACCTTGTCTTATTACTGGGTAGTTTCATGGCGATGGATCAAGCCATTTATTGTGGAGTACGTAGGCGCTTGTCCTCAGATCTATGTAGTATAAGATGCATAGAATCCGAACAAGTGTGCATTAGTATCATTCTAGTATAAAATTGTGTGCATTAGGCATTAAGGCATGACATACACTTACATATTTAGTGTAGTCACGATTCAACACTATACTTGTTCATTCAATCTTTTGTTGTGATTTTGTTAAAGTAATGAGATCGTTATATGTACGGCATAAGAGAATAGCCGAGTTTAACATTTTCGTCAGTTGTAAGTGACTGACGTGCCCAAAGGTTGATATGCAGGTAATGGACTATTCATGAAGGGATAAAGCTATTATGATGCAATCAATGACTCATTTTGATAATGTTGTATAAGTTATATTTATTTTCCATGTTGTAATCTTTTATTCTTCCGCTGTGTAAACAAAATATAAATGAACTCTGATGTACTATTGAAAAAGTTCTAAGTTTTTCCTTGTAAAATTGTAGGAAGTGAAGTAAATATCCTGTGAAATCTCGAATTCGGCCTTATTTGGAATTCGGGGCGTGACATCTCCAACCACGCTAGCCATTTTGGCTAACTAGAATAGGAAAAATGAAGAAAAATTTGATAATTTTCCTAGCAAAAAAAAGGTCTGCACTCCAACCATGCTAGCTATTTTGGCTAGACATAAATATTTTAAAACCCAAAATTAAATTAAAGTAAAATACGAAGCCCAAGTTCAAAAAAAGCCCAGGCCCAAAAAATGGCCAAGCTAAAAAAAAATCTTTCTCGCGATCACAGATTTCGCGAGTTCGACAGTTCGCGCGTTCGTGATCGTGATTTCGCGAGTTCGCGCGGGACGTTTCGTGATTACATTTTGCGCATGCGACGTTCATCCTCTCGATTTGGCAAGTTCGTGCACGACATTCGTGATCAGATTTGGACTTGATTTTGGTTTTTTGTGTGATTTTATTTTTTGGTTTTGAGAGACAGAAAGAACGAAAGGAAAATTTGGCTAGCAATACAACTTCGTCAGATTTGACAATTAAACCTAAAATATTTATTTTGGCGAGTCCCGTTGGAGCATATTTTTCTCTTTAACTCTGCTATTTTAGTTAAAATGAGAGATGACTAATCATTGGAGATGGTCTTATAGTATTAGATAGTTTATGCATTGTTGTCATATTCCATTCAATTGCAAGCTGATTTCTTGAGTGATTTAAGGAGTTGATTTATGTGAATCAAAATCAAGGGGTGGCAATGTAATCAATGGATTTTGCGTCTATATGGATTCCATACAATCATATTAGTGGATCCGCATGTGAATCTTATCGGTTTGCATTAAACATTTATATTACAAACATATTGAAAGTAACAAGTTTAAAGGACTTTCATGAATGCAAGGACCATCTAACATGTGTGGACTCTATGAACTGCTATTCATATACAGTAAGTGTCATTTTATGGATATTGAGAGGTTATGGAGCAAGTGGTTTCTTTCAAGACCAACCTATATATCATCTAAGAGTAATGCTACATCCAATATCAATTTTACTACATTTTTCTTGACTACCTTAGATAGTACACTCCATTAGGTATGAGAAAAGAGAGTAGGTGGGGGACTTCTTCAATAGGAGTGTGCACGTACATATCGTTTACATTTGCAAATCAGAGGTATATTGACGATTCTTAAAATCTTTAAATAAAATAAGGGTATATGCATAACTTTATAAGAGTAAGGGGATACATCAAAAAGACTGATACAAATAGTAGGGTAGGGAAATAATTTTCTTTACATAAAATAAACCAATAAAAACAATTTATGAGTTTCACACTTTCTCAAAGCATCTTTCTCTACATCTAATTTTACCCTCAATATTTATCAAATCACTATTTCTAATGGGGACACTACCAGCACTATGTGTGACATGTCTAACCACCTGAGGCTACTTTCTTAATTTATATTGGATAGTAGCTACCGTTACAATGTCTTGTATATGCTTGTTTCCAACTCTATCTTTCCTGGTTTTACCAGACATCAATTTTAGCATCCTCATCTCCGCTGCACTCATTTTTTGGACCTGTTGTTTCTTTGTTGCCCAACAATTTTTTCTATACATCATTATTGGTCTAACAGCCATTTTATAAAAATTTTCCATTTAAATATTTTAAATGAAAATACTTTATCCAAAATATTTAGTTTACATGACACCAAAAATAACTCCTTATTATGAAAATATCTATATTATATTTTGAGGAAAAACTACACATTGTAAAACAAAAAAAAGTTTAACCGATATAAAAAAGAACTTATATATAGAAGTCATGTGGGCATAATAGATCTCTCGGCCTGAATACCGACAACTCACTATACTGGGTTTTAAGTATAGTGAAACGCTTGTGATGGAGAATTGCTACAAGTAGGAGGTATTGACGTAGACCTTGGATGAAACCACGTTATATCGTTGTATTTTGCATGCTTACTCTGTTTACTTTCTCTAACTCTATCTCATTACTCTATACATTTATTTTAAGTTTTTAATTTCCGTACAATCACCATATTCTTCCCCTATGGGCATTATGACAAGCCAACAATTCGATGTTCATCTAATGCAAGTGTATGGCTACTACGCCAATACTATCAAATTCTTACAACACAAAGACGAGTGGGAGCTCCTTCCACCTACTCGTCCAACTAGAAATGTTGACAACGAAGAAGATGAAAACAATGAAGATGATGACACTTATGAGCATAGTTTCCCTCTTGGTGTGTTCCAAAAAAAGGGGGAGAAAGCTTAGGATTAGAATTAAAAATCATACTGCTTTATTTTAATTATGATTATGCATTGTGAAAAAAAGGAGTAGATATCATGAAGTGATCTCCTTGTATATCAAAGAGTATCGCGATCAATAGTATCATGTAAGAAGATATCTATGTTGACACTAAGTTTGGTGTGTACAAAACATACTCTTGTGACTAATATTTTCAGTTAAGATATGTACATGATAATAGGGATTAGAAATTCAAATAAAGATTCAAAAGATATTCAGAATCAACTTAAAAAGGAAAGTATTGAAAAGAGTGCAAAATATCAAAGAGATTATCACACAAGAAACATATGCTCAAATCTTCAAGAAGCCAGCAAGATCAAGATTATTTACTTCTGTAATTGTGAGGAATATATATGTAAAGAACCGTTGATGGAATATTGAGTGAAGGAAAAATTATAAAGTGAATTCACCAAATAATCTGTTTTTGGTAAGTAACGGTCGGCCACAAAAAATACAATCGACTATCTCAACAGTCGCCCACACTTATAAGTGCATTTATAACGTAGATGACTATCAAATTCTCTGACTTCAGTCAGAGTTTGACAGCCAACAACTTATAATTGCAGGCGAACGATACATGCAAAAAATACAGTTTTGGTATTTCATATTCATTATTTTGGAAAGAAATTATTTGTCACCCTATAAATAGAAGTGAATTCACTGAGTATTTTTCATCTCTTTCAACTTTGTTTCTTTTGAACTCAATACTTTCTTAACGATCAAGAGATTGTGCGCTTTTATTGCTTTCTTAGTGAAGATGTTGATCTTGCTATTTTTCTTTTTCTTTCGCTTTTATAAGAGACGGTTTTACAAGATTTTTGTATAGATTATGGGTGTAATAGGTCTCCCGGCCTGAATACCGTGAACTCAATGTACGGAGTTTTAAGTATAGTGAAATGCTTGTGGCGGAGAATTGCTATAAGTATGAGGTGTGGACATAGACCTGGGGGTCGAACCACGCTAAATCGTGTGTCATGTCTCCTTACTTTACGTATTTATTTTATATTTTTATTTTCCATACAATCACCATATTCCCCCCTCCCCCCCCCCCCCCCCCCCCGCGCGGGGTAATTTACAGTGGTATCAGAGCAAGGTGCTCATTAATACCTTAAAAGCTAAGAGCAAAAGGTCAAATGGCCAAATTCATTCGAAAGGACTTGTACACATTGGGTGTTGCTGCTAATTTTGGTGTGGGAGCAAACAGATATTTCGTAAATTCTTCTAGAACAATAAAAGCTAACATCTTTACTACTTGCCGATGTTGATCGTTTTCAATGCTGCTGCTGACCTGCAAAAAGTTCGAAACACTGGGATTGTAGCGCCCCTAATTTTCAATATGATATCTCAAAAATACGTGGCACAATTTCCAGCATCAACCTCAATTGTAATAGTAAACATAGCCAAAACACAGATAGATTTTTTTTCCAATTTTTATTACATTAATTCTTAAAAAGCACAGCGAAAAACAAACACCTTGAATTACAAATTCTTTCTTTTACAACACATTCTTTTACAATTTACATAAGCTATAACATCATTCTATCTTATGCATGCAAATTCCAAGCTATATGTACTTACCTGTAAAACATGAGGCTAGAGATAACCCTAACCCCCAAAACTACAGGGGTCAGCCATAACGGTGTGAGTGACAAAAATAAATACAACATAAATAAAACATAAGGATAAAATCATAAACAACATGTATCAACAGCAAGAATAAATAAAATAAGAAATAACAATAAATAAAACATAAAAACATCAAGTGAAATTAGACTAAGTGTCAGGTGTAGAAAAACAGGAAAACAACATGCATAAAACCAAGTCAAGAAAACACCAATGCTATATGCTGACTCTCTAATGCATACTTGTCGGATTCTATGCATCCCACTCTACATAGGTCCGGTACAATCCCTTATCATTCTCCACTTGATAGGATTTAATTAGCAATATCACATTTACTCGATACCCGGACCCGACCCGGATCCGACCCGGACCCAGCATTGGACCGGAACCGACCCGATTTATACGGGTCCTGGTTCGGGTCCTAAAATAAGACCTGATATACTTTTGAGTCCGGGTCTGGGTTCGGGTCCGGGTCTGCTCAAAATAGAACCGACCTAGACCCGGACCTGTTAAAAAATACCCCCAACATATAGAATTTGAATAATAGGGTTATAGGAATATACATATAAAAATAATTATTGAAGATAGATATGTAAATATAATATTAATTCATGTACTTAAGTGTACAAATTGTTAGAATCGTAGGGTATCGGGTGCAAAATACTTAAGTGCAAATATTTATTCTTTACTACCGGACCAGATGGGTAATTATTTTTAACTAGGACCCGGACCCAGACCCGAACCCGGACCCAGACCCGGCCCCGGACCCGATTCTTACAAGTCCGGGTCTGGGTCCAATTTTTGGACCCATGAGGTACCGGATCCGGGTTCGGGTAGTGGAGGACCCGACCCGATAGGACCCGATACCGGCCCTAGATTTAATCCCCCGTTATGCAACTAATCCCACTACGATGATTACTATGAGATATAGATAAACTGTGAGTATTAGCCCACGCCTCGATAATTCTGGAGGTCAATCTCTATCCACAGATAATTCCGGAGACTATTTCACTCACACATGGGAATCTTCGAGAATACCCCACACAATAAGTTATGGCGCCTCATCACACGAATACCCCATGAGTGTCGCTTCGATCCCAATAATTCCGGAGATCAATCCTACACCGCAGGTAATTTCGGAGACTATTTCACTCACACCTCGATAATTTTGGGGATTATCTCATACCGCAAGCCATACTGAGGTCCATAACCCATGTTCTTTTTTCATCATATCACCATCTAGTGTCTATCCTTATCTTGTTAAGTTAATTAATTATTTAATACATTTCGAATCTCTTAGAGTTGGTGTACCCTACCGGGCTTAACTCAACTGAACAACAACCAAAATTTTAACCTCCGGTAGCTAAGGCCCCACTTAATCTCTAAAGACTCATAACTCAACCATCAATATCCAAACTTTCAATAAAACTCAAAAGTCCATCATCAAAACGTTTATAACAAGAAAACGATAAAATCCAAATCCATTTGATGTACTCATGAAATTCCAGAATTTTTAACTAAAAATATTAAATTCATTAAATAGCAGAAATCATATTTTTAAGTCGTAGAATATCACGAAACATTAATTCCTTTAAAAATCACACATATCTCTATTTATAAAGTCATATGAATGTAATTTAAATTCTGTTAGAAAAAAAATATAACTTTATGTAAAATACGGTAATCTATAGCAAAACGTCATTTAAAAATAGTAGATTAATAACCCACAATATCGAAGAACCAATTGTTTAAAGAAAACATCAGAAAACTCAAGAAATCCATCAGCCATAGCAATGACAGTCGACTGTTGAAAAATGGCCAGTCGGCTGTCCTGCAAAAATCCGAAAACTCAAGAAAACCCCTCAGCAAGGACAGTGACAGTCGAATGTTGAATAATGGCCAATCGACTGTCCTGTGAAAATCCAAAAACTCAAGAAAACCATCAGCCTGGAAAGTGACAGTCGACTATTGGACAGTCGACAGTCGATCCCTACAAACTGCAGTTTTGAAAGTTGTGCATGTTTTACTGATACATTGATTTACTTTATAAAAACGAAAATTTGAAAAAACTAAATTCCTGAGGTAGTTGGATATAACTTGTATAACATATAGGGGTTTATAAAACACATCAAAACATATCAAGATCTCAAAGAGTAAACATTTTACAAAATTCTTCAAAATTAGTAAAAGTGTGTATATGTGTATTTGTGCATCAGTTAAGCATCTAAACTCCATCAAATAAGAGTAGAAAAAGGTTTCAAATCGATTCAGTATTGAACAACTCAAATCCAATCAAAACTACACAAAAATTCACTAAACCCAATTTTCGATCTGTGGGTAATCAGACTCGAAGAACTCAACCTCCTCTTTACTTCAAAAATTCAATCTTTTGATTCAATAAACTCTTCCATAACTTTTTATACACAAACCCTACTGACCCCAATAGTTTACTCATAAATATATACAATTATAACATGTAAACAATCAAGTTTCTCTTTAGCAAAACTTAAAACAGAGCCTACACATTACACACAGTAAAAGGTTCATTTTTTTTAATCACTTTGTGAATTAAACATCTTGCAAACTTGATTTGTGTAATCAAATCAGTAAGGGTACAATACAAATAGCATACTCATGGCTTCAATTTGATTTTTAACATGTCTCAAGTCTTCTATATGAAATTCCAATCATCAAAGCATAGGTTTCATGCAAGGATTCAATTTTTGTTCATCTACTCATCAAAAATTCATTATATCTACATATCATCATCTAACATGCTTTCTAATAGATAAATCATCACATACAACATGCTTAGAACAATAAGAAAAAAACATATGTCACTCACCTTATTGAAGAATCAACCGAAGATAATAAAGAAATAAGAAAAATCTATCCTTTCGCAAGAAAACGAAGATCCTCCTTTCAAACTCCAAGAAAATAATAATAAGAAATCCCTTTGTGTTGTGCAGCAAAGAGACGGCTACACCCCACCTTAAATAGGCCGGAATTTAGGTTATCTAGGGTTTTAAATAGATTTGCAAAATACTTCTTTTAATTATATCTTTACATATACAGATCCTTATACTTGGAAGTTAAATAAAACTATCTTACTTAAGATTGAAAAACAAGAAAAACCACTTTATTATCAGCCAGCACTGTTTTGAAAACCCAGAAAAACAAATTTGCACTTTTGCCTCTCTAAGTGGCAATTTTGCAAAAAGACCATTCTTTATCAAAACCTGCAAAATAAACCAAATTTATTAAAAAAAAAGTAAACACTTTACCTTTGAGTTGACTAGGCATCATTTCCAGCCCAAAAATTCGAAAATCTAGAGTTTTCACTCCAAGTGGTAATTTTGCACAAAAGTCCATCTTTTTGTAATATTTGCAAATAGGTCAAATAATTATCAGAAAAGTCTAAAAAATTCAAAAATAATATCTAATAATTATTTTTGACTTTGAATTTTCCAAGAAAATATTTGCACGCGTAAAAAGATAAATTTTTCAGAAAAGTCTTTGTTAAATCACCAAAAATTATTTTAATTAATTTATTAATCTTTAAAAGCATTATTTAATCATCTGGGGTATTACATTACTCCCTCCTTAAAATAGTTCTGTCCTCAGAACTACTACTAATAGGGTGCAAGCAAAGTAAGCAAAAGGAATTGAAATCTCATAAATGGAAACACATCTTAAGAAATAAAAGTACACAAGAGAATATAATCTAACAAAAGAAATACAACTCAACTCAAAGAGTACAATCATACAAAAGAATACAATCAGACAAAAAGCTCAGGAAAATTCTTCTGCATGCAATCCTCCGGCTCCCTAGTGGCCTCCTCGAACTGCTGCTTCCTCCACAACACCTTGATCAAAGGTATCACCTTGCTCCTCAAAACCTTCTCCCTACGATCAACAATTTCCACAAGCTGCTCCTTGTAACTCAAGTTCACCTGTAGACCTTCAGGCACCTCTACCAACTGATTACTCTGATCCGGCACATACTTCCTCAACAACGACACATGGAACATATCATGCACCTGTGACAACTCCTCCGGAAGCTCCAACCTATATTCCATTTTACCAATCCGCCCCAAAATCCTGTATGGCCCAATAAACCTTGGCGCCAACTTGCCTCCCTTACCAAACCTGATCACTCCTTTAGCCGGAGATACCTTGAGGAAAACTGCATCCCCAACCTCAAACTCCAAGTCCCTTCTTCGAGTGTCTGCATAACTCTTCTGCCAACTCTGAGCATCGACTAACCTCTTGCGAATCAACTCGATCTTCTCCGATGTTTGCTGCACAATCTCGGGCCCAAATATCTGCCTCTCGCAATCCTCAAACCAACAAACAGGTGTCCTACACTTTCTCCCATACAGAGCTTCGTACGGAGCCATCCCGATACTCGCATGGTAACTGTTGTTATAAGAAAATTCAACCAATCCTAAGTACCTCTCCCGACTACCACCGAAATTCATAACACGAGCCCTCAGCATATCTTCCAATACCTGGTTCACCCTTTCTATCTGACCATCAGTATGTGGATGAAAAGCAGTAATGAAATCTGTTCTGGTACCCAAAACTGCTTGTAGACTCTTCCAAAACTTCGAAGGGAACCTCGCATCTCTATCGGACACAATCGACACAGGAACTCCATGAAGCCTCACAATCTCATCAATGTATAGCTCTGCTAATATCTCCAACAACCAAGTAATCTTCATAGATAGAAAGTAAGCTGACTTGGTCAAACGGTGAACAATAACCCAAATCGAGTCATTACTCTTCCTACTCCTTGGCAAACCTATAATGAAATCCATGCTGATATTCTCCCACTTCCATTTTGGAATGGGCAAAGGCTGCAATAAACCTCCTGGTCTCTGATTTTCTGCTTTGTTCTATCGACAAGTCAGACACCTCGCCACAAAATCTACCACATCCCACTTCATACCGGACCACAAAAAGTGTTGTTTGATGTCCTTGTACATCTTTGTGCCTCCAGGATGTACTGACAACAAAGCACTGTATGCCTCCTGCAAGATATTCTCCCTCAAATCTGCATTTTCCGGGACACACAACCTTTCACCAATCCATAGAACTCCATCTTGGACACGGAACTCTGACAACTTGCCATCGGAAACCTACTGCAACATCTTCTGAATCTCTGCATCTGGTTTCTGACCTTCCACAATCTGCTCTCTCAAAGTAGGTTACAGCCTCAACTGAGCTAAAGTCGCTCCCAAACCCTGCAGTACCACCTCAATACCTGCCTGATCGAACTCTGCTGCAACTCACTCTGAGTAATGATCACCCTCGACAAAATGCTCTTCCAACTAAGCCCATCAGCCACCATATTTGCCTTGCCCAGATGATACTTGATCTCAGGACGAATGTCTTCCAACACCTCCAACCATCTTCTATGCCGAAGATTTAAATCCTTCTGTTGATAAATGTACTTCAGGCTCTTGTGGTCAGTATACATATTGACCTTCTCACCATATACATAATGCCTCCACTGCTTCAAGGCAAAGATAATAGCTGCTAACTCCAAATCATGCGTCGAATAATTCTTCTCATGCGAACGCAACTGCCTCGAACCATAGGCAATAACCTTGCATTCCTATATCAAGACACACCCCAAACCTCTGAGATATGCATCACTAAAGATATCATAATCCTTCCCAGCTTGTGGCAAAGCTAAGATAGGCACAGTCGTCAACATCTCCTTTAGCTCAAGGAAACTCGCTTCACACTTATCATTCCATGTGAATGCCACATTCTTCCGAGTCAACCCTGTCAAAGGAACTGCAATCTGTGCATAGTCCTGAATAAATCTCTTGTAGTACCCAGTCAAACCCAATAAACTCCTGACTTCCTTCACTGACGTTGGCCTGGGCCAATCCTTCACTGCTTTAACCTTCTGAGGATCAGTGACCACCTCCTCCTTAGAAAGGATATGACCAAGAAAAGCTAGCTCAAACTTCTAAAACTCACACTTCGACAGCTTGGCATACAAGCTATGCCTCTGCAACTTCTGTAACACCTCTATCAAGTTCATAGAATTGTCTTCCTCTGACTTCGAATACACCAAAATATCATCAATGAAAACCACCACAAAGGAATCAATAAATGGCCACAAGATCTGATTCATCATATCCATGAATACTGCCGGCGCATTCTTCACTCCGAATGGCATTACCAAAAACTCATAGAGTCCATGATGAGTCCTAAAAGCTAGTTTACTCACATCTTCCTCCTTGATTCGGACTTGATGATACACTGATCTCAAATCAATATTCGAAAACCTAGCTGCTCCCTGAAGCCTATCGAACAGATCATCAATCCGTGGAAGCGGATACCTGTTCTGAATAGTCACCCTATTCAACTCCTGATAGTCAATGCACATCCTCATTGACCCATCCTTCTTCTTGACCAACAACACTGGCGCACCCCACAGTGAAGAACTCAGCTTGATGAAACCCTTACTCAGCAATTCCTCAATCTACATCTTAACTTCATCCTGTATGGAGCCTTAGAAATCGGTGCACTTTCTGGCCGAACATAAATACAAAAATCCACATCTCGCTGCGGCAGAAATCCCGGTAAATCTTCCAAGAACACTGTAGGAAAATCTTTGATAACTGGAATGCCTCTGACTTCATCTGGAATCATCAACTTAGATATTACTTCAGCCACCTTTGGGCCCTTCATCTTCCCCTGAAGTCACTGTGGGACTACCTGGTGCCTTCACCAATACCTCTTTCTTCTTGCATTCAACTGTGGCATCATATATTGCCATCCAATCAATACCCACAGTCACTTCTACACCCAGAACTTGCAGCTTAATAAGATCAATGCCAAATAATCTCTCACCAATCTCGATATCACAGCCCTCGTAATATCGATCAACAACCAATTATTCTCTTTACGGTGTTACCACCGATAAGACTGCTTGGAAACAAATTAGGTTCCACACCTAAGACTTTTGCAAAATTGGGCGATACAAAAATGCAAAGAACCAGTATCAAATAAAACTTTTGCTTTTATTCCAGTAACCAAAACAAATCCTGTTACATGAAGAATAATACTCAAATCTCTAATTTATTCTCAAACAAAGTTTTACTTAATATATTGAATAAATAAAAATTCAAAATTCTTGCATACCCTGGATCATATCCTGTGAGTTTCCCGCATCCTCCTTAGTTAATGCGAACACTCGCCATTGCCTCTGAAATTTGCCTCCGCCTGAACCCTCATTCTTCAACCGCGGACAGAAAATCTTAGTATGTCCCACTTGCCCACACTGAAAACAAGTCTGCTTCGCCAACTTAGGACACGCTGATCTAAAGTGACCTGCCTCCTTACAGTAGTAGAAAGTCACCTCCTGAGCTACAGGTGCCCTCTGCTCTGGCCTACTGAACTTGCCCTGCTTCACAGGGAATTTCTTCCCACTTTGACTGGCTACTGGCCTCTTGTTCCTGTTTCAGGTCTCTTGATTTTTCTAGAACTGGTCCATATCCTCTTCTGTCATAGCTGCTCTCCTGACCAGCTTATCAAACCTCCTTATGCCCAAAGGAATCATCATCGACCTCAAATTCGGCCTCAAGCCCTGCTCGAATTTCTTGGCCTTCTTCGCTTCATCAACAATCAGCTCCGGTACATATATTGACAGCTGAGTGAACTTAGTCTCATATTCACGCATTGTCATATTGCCTTGCTGCATATTCAAGAATTTCGTTATCTTCTTCTCCGGAACATCCAGAGGAAAGAAACATTCCCTGGATTCATCCATAAAATCTTCCTAAGTCACTTGTTGATCTCCAAAAGTCCTCTTCACTGACTGCCACCAGATACCAGTATCCTTCTCTAACTGCATAGTAGCCAATTTCACCTTATAGACTGCTGGAGTTTCTAAGACTTCGAAGACCATCTCCCGCTGTCTAATCCAATCATCAGCCTTATTTGGATCAGAATGCCTCTCAAATACAGGCGACTTCATCCGCTAGAAGGAGTCAACCTGCTTGATCAGATCAGCATTAACAAATACTGGTCCAGTTTCTTGATTCTGATTCTGATTCTGTGCCATATTAGCTGCCATGAATGCATTCAAGGTCTGATACACCCTGGCAATCTCAGTCTTAGGACAGTGACATTCGACTGTTGAAAAATGGCTAGTCGAATGTCCTGCGAAAATCCAAAAACTCAAGAAAACCATTAGCCTGGACAGTGACAGTCGACTGTTGGAAAATGGACAGTCGACAGTCGATCCCTACAGGCTGCAATTTTGAAAGTTGTGCATGTTTTACTGATCCATTGATTTAATTTATAAAAACACAAATTTGTAAAAAAAAATTCCTGAGATAGTTGGATATAACTTGTATAACATATAGGAGTTTATAAAACACATCAAAACATATCAAGATCTCAAAAGAGTAAATCTTTCACAAAATTCTTCAAAATCAGTAGAAGTGTGTATATGTGTATTTGTGCATCAGTTAAGCATCTAAACTCCATCAAATAAGAGTAGAAAAAGGTTTCAAATCGATTTAGTATTGAACAACTCAAATCGAATCAAAACTTTACAAAAATTCACCAAACCCAATTTTCGATCTGTGGGTAATCAGACCCGAAGAACTCAACCTCCTCTTTACTTCAAGAATTAAATCTTTTGATTCAATAAACCCTTCCATAAATTGTTATACACAAACCCTACTGATCCCAATAGTTTACTCATGAATATATACAACTATAACATGTAAACAATCAAGTTTCTCTTCAACAAAACTCAAAACAGAGCCTACACATTACATGCACAGTAAAAGGTTCATTTTTTTTATCACTTTGTGAATTAAACATCTTGCAAACTTGATTTGTGTAATCAAATCAGTAAGGGTACAATACAAACAGCCTACTCATGGCTTCAATTTGATTCTTAACAAGTCTCAAGTCTTCTATATGAAATTCCAATCATCAATGCATAGGTTTCATGAAAGGATTCAATTTTTGTTCATCTACTCATCAAAAATTCATTATATCTACAAGCCATCATCTAACTTGCTTTCTAATAGATAAATCATCACATACAACGTGCTTAGAACAATAAGAAAACAAATATATGTCACTCACCTTATGGAATAATCAACCGAAGATAATAAAGAAATAAGAAAAATTCTTCATTTCGCAAGAAAACCAAGAACCTCGCTTTGAAACTCCAAGAAAATAATAATAAGAAATCCCTTTGTGTTGTGCAGCAAAGAGGTGGCTGCACCCCACCTTAAATTGGCCATAATTTAGGGTATCTAGGGTTTTGAATAGATTTGCAAAATATTTCTTTTAATTATTTCTTTACATATATAGATCCTTATAATTGGAAGTTAAATAAAACCATCTTAATTGAGATTTAAAAACAAAAAAAACCACTTTATTATCAGCTGACACTGTTTTGAAAACTCAGAAAAATGAATTTGCACTTTTGCCCCTCTAAGTGGCAATTTTGCAAAAAGATCATTCTTTATCAAAACTTGCAAAATAAACCTTTATTAAAAAAAGTAAACTCTTTACCTCTAAGTTGACTAGGCATCATTCCCAGCCCAAAAATCCGAAAATCTGGAGATTTCACTTCAAGTGGTAATTTTGCACAAAAGTCCCTCTTTTTGTAATATTTGCAAATATGTCAAATAATTATCAAAAAAATCCAGAAAATTCACAAATAATATATAATAATAATTAATGAGTTTTTCCAAAATAATTTTTGACTTTGAACTTTCCAAGAAAATATTTGTACGTGTTTTACACGTGTAAAAAGATAAATGTTCAGAAAAGTCTTTGTTAAATCACCAAAAATCATTTTAATTCATTTATTAATCTTAAAAAGCATTATTTAAAAATCTAGGATATTACAAGGATTGGTCCCGGTGATGAACCCTCTGACGCTTAAGTCAGTATTCTAAAAGATTATGAAAGAGCTTTTATGTAGAAAAATACTGATTACCTATTTCTGGTGGAGGTAAGGGGGTATTTATAGTCTTCCTTGGGAAGAGTTTAGAGATAATCATTTATCTCTAATCCTAGGTATTTTGTTATACGAAAAAGTGTTTAAATTCCTTCATGATAAGAGCTTTGGTTTAAACCGTCTCTTAGAGATAATCATGAATTTAGATGACCCTTTAACTGATATGGGTTTATTTATAATGGAATGTCACCATAATCTAGTAATGCAGATCTATTTTGAATTATTGTGCCTTTGTAGAGACCCAGTTCCCCTTTTTGGACCCATTTGTAGGAGAAATTACCGTTTTGCACCTGAGAGCTTTGAGATTCGTGCCCAATTTGAATAATCCCGATTTGGTTCTATTTCTAGCCATATCACAAGCCCCCTAATCCAGAAGACTGAGTTTCATAGCCGTTGAGGAGTAGTTCACCCGTTTTTAATGGCTTATAGAGTTTATCAGAGCTTTCGGGGATGTTTAGATCTTACTCGCGGTGTAACGATGCTATCTTGGGTTTATAGAATAACCAGGATTATTCTCAGAATTTTTTTAATTTTTGTGATTTTTCCATATTTTTCTGATTTGTTTTTCAATTTTAATCATTTTTGAATTTTTATTCAATTTTCCAATTTTAAAATTAAATTTTTTATCTTTTTAATTAATTATTCTAAATTAATAATTGTTTTTTCAGTATTTAAAAATATTTTTCCTAATTAATATTTTTTTAGAATTCTTTTAATTAATTGTTTCAAATTTTTTATTATTTTTCGGAATTTTTAAATAATTAATTCGAATTAGTAATTAGTTAAAGAATTAATTTAAAAGAAAATACCTTGATCGGTTCTTAGTCGTCCATCATGATCTGGTGTGAGAATCTGGGAGATCGGACGGCAAACGTGTTCCATCATTTTGGTTTTGCACATGCTCGGATCGAATATAAGCTACTTTGGTCTCGAGTTGACGTGGCGCTCTACGTTGTTGATACGTCAGCATTGACCAACGACCAGTCAGCATTGATCATTGACCATTGAATTTTTTTGGCATCAATCACAGCCGTTCATCTTATGTGTTGACCGTTGACCAAAAGTAGCTCATCTTTCATCTCGACCGTTGATCTGGGTGGTGCAATTTTTGAGATCAGACGGTAAACACATTCGTCATGTTCGGAAGGACACTTGCTCGGATTTTTTCCGAGCTACTGTGACCCCGACCCATCGTGGCCTAATGTGGTGGCGCCACGTGTTGTTGACTGGTCAAAGTTGATCGGTCAGCGTTTGACCGTTGACCGAAAGTAACTCCTCTTTACTCTTGACCATTGATCTGGATGGAACGATTCTTGAGGAGATCAGATGGTAAACACTTCAAACATGGTCAGATCAGGGTAGCGGAGAATTGCCCCGAGCTTGCTTGACAGCGAACACACGGGGACCTGTGCAGTAGCGCCACGTGGCGTTGATTGGCCAAAGTTGACCCAGTCCATGTTGACTTAGTCAACCATTCGGTTTTTCCCAGCACAGCTGCATCGTAACTGGCTTTTCTGGTGCTACAGAGGTCTAATTGGAGCGTGTCACCCCTCGTTGTGAAGCTGACTTGAAGATCTAGAATTTCTCTTCACAAGGCAGTTGATGAATCAACCTTCTTCAGGGTTAAAGAAGACCTACAATATCTTTGCCTCCATAAAGTTGAGAAGAGCTTGGTATGACTCTTGGGAAGATCCGTTCTTGGAGGCGAGTTGGGGGAGCGTCTCTAGACGAGTTAGGCTCCAAACTTGCTGTTGGTGAAGAAGATGCTGGCTCGGGGAGCGAGCGGGATGAAGAGCATCGATGAGCTCAAAGAGAGAGATGTTAGGGAGGCAAGTTTGAGGAGTAACTCTAGGGGTGAGTTGAGCTCTGAACTCGTTTGGAAGAATACCGCTCGGGAGGCAAGCGAGATGAAAAGCATCACCAGGATCTAGGAGAAATTCGTTCGGGAGATGACTTTGAGGAGCAACTCTAGGGGTGAGTTGAACTCCGAACTCGTTTACAAGAAGGCCGCCTGGAAAGTGAGCGGAATGAAGAGCATCAACAGGCTCTAGAAGAGAGTCGTTCGGGAGGCGAGTTTGAGGAGCAAATCTAGGGGTGATTTGAGCTCGGAACTCATTTAGAAGAATGCCTCTCAGAGGCGAGCAAAACGAAGAGCATCGCCGGACTCTAGAAAGGGCCGCTTGGGTGGCGAGTTTGATGAGCAACTCTAGGGGTGATTTGAGCTCCGAACTCATTGTCAGTGAAGATGAATGCTCGAGAAGTGAGTGAGATTAAGAGTGTCACCGGGATCTAAGAGAGATCCGTTCGAGAGGTGAGTTAAGGGGGCAACTCTAGGGGTGAGTTGAGCTCCGAACTCACTGTGGATGAAGAAGGCTGCTCGGGAGGAAAGCAGAATGAAGAGTATCAATGGGCTCTAGGAGAGGGCCATTCGGGAGGTGATTTAAGGGGGCAACTCTATGGGTGAGTTGAGCTCCGAACTCATTTTGAAGAAGGCCTCTCGGAAGGCGAACGGGATGATGAGTATCACCGAGCTCCAAGAGAAAGCCGTTCGGGAGGCGAGTTTGAGGAGCCACTCTAGGGGTGAGTTGAGCTCCGAACTCGTTGTGGAAGAAGGCCACTCGGGAGGCGAGTGGGATGAAGAGCATCACCGGGCTCAAAGAAAGAGCCATTTGGAAGGTGAGCGAGATGAAGAGCATTTTCGGGCTATAAAAGAGAGCCACTTGGGAGGCAAGTTTGAGGAGAAAATCTAGAGTTGAGTTGAGCTCCGAACTCGCTGTCTGTGAAGATGCCTGCTCAAGAAGCGATGCCTGCTCAAGAAGCGAGCGAGATTAAGAATGTCACCGGGTTCTAAAAGAGTGCAATTCGGGAGGTGAGTTAAGGGAGCAACTCTATGGGTGAGTTGAGATTCGAACTCATTGTGGATGAAGAATGCCGCTCGGGAGACGAGCTGAATGAAGGGTATCACTGGGATCTAGGAGAGAGCCGTTCGGGAGGTAATTTTGAGGATCAAATCTAGGGGTGAGTTGAGCACCGAACTCGTTGTAGAAGAAAGCCGCTCGGGAGGCGAGCGGGATGAAGAGCATCATCGGGATCAAGGAAAGATCCGTTTGGGAGGTGAGCGAGATGAAGAGCATCGCCGGGTCTAGAAGAGAGCCGCTTGGGAGGCGAGTTTAAGGAGAAACTCTATAGGTGAGTTGAGTTCCGAACTCGCTATCAGTGAAGACAACCGCTCGAGAAACGAGCGAGATTAAGAGTGTCACCGGGCTCTAAGAGAGAGCCGTTCGGGAGGTGAGTTAAGGGAGAAACTCTAAGGGTGAGTTAAGCTCTGAACTCACTGTGTATGAAAAATTCCGCTTGGGAGGCGAGCCGAATGAAGAGTATCACGGGCTCTAGGAGAAAGCCGTTCAGGAGGCGAGTATCAACCATCGTTTATTGACCTCTGATATTTTTCTAGTTCATTGTTGCTTGATATATCATGTTTTATTGTTGTTTGCTTGTTACTACTTGTTGTCTGTAAATTGCTATAACAGGTATCCCCCCTCCCCGGTGCGCGTGCAATTCTAGATGATGAGCTTACAGGTACATGAGGAGAATCGACTAAAGGACTTGGTGAGAAAATCTTCTACAGGATGGACTCAAGATTTTAACCGATTTTATTACCTCGTTCATATTATTTATTTCTAGTATTATTGTCGTTTTATACATTGTATTCCCGAGCATTGATCCGAAGTTTATTCTCTCCTAAATGTTTGTTATTTGTGGATTATTTTGGATGATTGTGGATTATTTTATGAATCTTTCCAGCTATTCATTGTTTATGTGGTTTCAATATACCATTCGTGGTTGTGACTATATTTCATATTGTTGAGTTGAATGTTACATCGTATGAATGATGTATACATCATTCGCTGGACCTTAGTTATGTGCCAGTAATTTCATATTTTGGAAAGCGGGGCATGACAATAACGAGTTGAATTAGACTAATAACTCAAGCGAAAGTTGACAGAAGCAAAGCGACAAGTTTTTCTTCGATCAATTTCATGTCGCACACATTTCCA
The DNA here is from genome assembly GCA_017893485.1 of Hemerocallis citrina. Taxonomy (NCBI): domain Eukaryota; kingdom Viridiplantae; phylum Streptophyta; class Magnoliopsida; order Asparagales; family Asphodelaceae; genus Hemerocallis; species Hemerocallis citrina. The sequence continues at coordinate 291,782,044 of CM030362.1, forward strand.
GTCAACTAAGACAAGATTTAATTTTGCTTGCAACGTTTAAAATATCATCGTCATCTGTACAATTCTGAATGATTAGTGCACATATATTATAAGTATCTGCACCGGTTTGATAACTTGACTGCGTCAAATTATACTTTTTGGAGCTTTACTTATGCTACCAAGCATATACTGTACTATCAACAATTATGAAGCTGAACTATTAGCTACATGTCCAAAAAACTCTAGAGAGAGAAACTAACCCCCCCTCCAAAAACCCAAACAAACCCTAGATCTGAAATTCCTGGGGGCGGCGGCGGTTACCCTATTCGCCACCGCCCCGACGTGAGTACCCCCCCACCCTCATCCCCCCCCTTACCTCCCCTCCCCTTCCTTGAAGGCTCGATCCCCAACCGAAACCCCCATCCGCCGTGACCAACCATATAACCGCCGTTGTCGTCCCTAGTGCCTTCAGCGGGCTCTCCTACCGTCATGCTCCCCTCTCCTCACAAGGCTTCAAAGTCGGGGACACCATAGATGGCGGTGGGGAGAAAGCGCTGATGCCACGTCCACTTTCGATCTGATCTCCTCAGATCTGGGTGCCGAAGATGGTGAGATCCAGATATGATCTCGAAGTCGCCGACCCAGATCTGATCTCCTCAGATCTGGGCGATGGCGAGAGGCCCCCCCCCCCTCACATCGCTCTCCCAGATGGGGACGCCGAAGATGGCAAAATCCCACAGTGGGGAGCTATGTCGACGCCATGTCCATGCCCAGGGAACTCGGTTCTGAGCGACGACGAGTGTCAACGATGGCTGACTTCGGGTGTCTTCAACACCGATAGCTCAGCGGATATACGTTGTGTTTGTATTTGTGTGGGTGGTGTGGAGGGTGTAGTATGTTGTATTTCTTGATTGTGGAGCTTGTGCCCGAAGATGGGGTCCCTCCATAATATGCGCTCACTTGTCTCCACTTTTGGGGTGTCCAACAATATCGTCGGTGCAGTCTTCACAGCGTCTACTATTGAGCTTCCTACAGCTTAGGCCACTGCCTCTTACAGTGTGTATGTCTGTGTGGTGAGAAATCGCCTGAGAGAGCAAGAGCGTGAGAGAGGTGACGGTATCCTCTCCACGGCTCTCTCTTGGATCGGGATCTTTGGGTGGGGGAGCGAGATAGTTGTTTGGTAAGAAATCTCCCGAGAAAGCACAAACGTGAGAGAGGTGAAGGTATCCTCTGCACGGCTCTCTTTTTGGTAGCGGCTGTGGGAGCTGTTGGCACATTTATAGGATAGTGGAGGAGATTGTAGGAGGCTTCATCCGGGCTGCTTCACCTAATGACCACAGTTGACAGGGTACCACCACCACTACGCCCTCATAATGGAAGCTAACGCCCAACGCCATCGCCCGTTATGGCGAGAGGAGAAGGTGATACTTCAACCAGCTGGGTCCTGTATTGGTATCCTGATTGATAGAGAGAGTGAAAGAGTGGATGAGTGAAGATATTGCTCCTCACTACTCTGTGTTGGTGTTGGTCTGTATTTGTGAGAAATCACTAGAGATAGCAAGGGCGTGAGAGAGGTGAAGGTATCCTCTTCACGGCTCTCTCCTTGACTACGGTTTTTTGTGAGGGAGTGATTATCGCAAGATTGTGGGAGAATAGGAGGTGTAGACAGAGCTTAGCGGTTATCAAAACTCTGTATGTGAGACTTGGGCCCAAAGATGGGGTCCCCCTAACGAGGAGAAGGCAGGGCTCGGCGGGTGATAAAATCCTGCCAGACTTGTTTCAGGTAGATATGCATGTACCGTGGAGGCAGTGTACGAAGCTAAACTGACGTACATACAATTTTGCTAGACCGAACTTGTTTGTCGGCCCACCCTCCAGGATTGTTCGAGGGATTTATTATTTGTACGGGTCATGTTGCTTCATGTATGTTTTATTTTCTGTCTTTAGTTTGTAATCTGGCCCAGTACTCTGAGTTTGTTTCGTTAAGTTCTTATTAATGAAAATAGGGTAGCCATATTCCACCTTTTCCCTAAAAAGAAAACAATTATAAAGCTCATGATTATTATCCTTGGCATATTCTACATATGTAACATATCCAACAACCCTAGCTAAGGCTAGGGTTATAAGTTGAGGTGGCATTCGGGATGCTCAGGCCGGGCCGAGCCAAAAACTAGTGGGCCTGACCCGGTCCCGGGCCAGGGTGGACCGGATCGGGCCGGACTGGAGGGGGGAAGGGGAAGCCATTAGTCGACACTAGGCCCCTTGCTTGGCGGCAGGGCCAGGCCTAATATGGTTTAGTCTCTTTTTTTTTTGAGTAGACTATAGAGTAGAATAAATAAATTTGTGATTGAATTTAGATAACAATTGTAAGAATATATTGAATAAAGAAAAAAATTATATATTAAATTACTTCAATGAATTACAAATTTTCAAATATAATGAAATAGATAACCAACATATTACAACTACAAAGTAATTGAATTTGAAACTACAAGTTTAGGGGATGTATAGAATTTAGAGTTCGAGATGACCTACATTTAGATTGAAGATAAGACATTGGAGTACTGTCATGCTCTTCTACTTAACCTAAATATAGAATCTTATCGCCCTAAATTTCACAATTTTTTTAATCTAGTGAAAGTTAATCTTCAATCTTCATTATTCATTTGTCGCTACTTGATTCGTGTTGTGTTGCTTATAGTAAATCTTGGTTACTTCTTCTTCTTACATCAAATCTTCCGTGCACACTAGTATCTCCAAATTGTTCGAAAGCAAGTGATTCCTGTTCAGACTTATAATCCTACCACAAAAACAAAAAATACTTTACGATGCAATAGTTGACACCGGGGGAGTTAGCAAATCTTTAGACATACGAGAAAGAATAAGAAAAGTAGTTTCATTATTTTTTCAAAAATTAACACATCAACTATATCATCGACAGGAGGTTATGCATTATACCAATTCAACTCATTTGGTGAATTTATTTTTGGTTTTTTTTATATTTAATGTAAGACCATTTTCCTTTGATATGAAAGAAGAAGAAGAACTAATATTTTGTGATTGTGTAGTATTAGATGCGTAAAAATTATCGTAACTATCATACAAATTATTCAAAACATGCTCAAATTGTGTAGTAAAAAAACATGATCATAGTTTTGTAGTTCTTCGTGTGGTGCATATAAATAAAAAATCTCAATTAAATTCTTTGTGCCATCTAACTTAATTACGTATTCATTATACTAGCAATACAATATAACATAAGAAAATGATGAAAATATTTCATAAATTTTAGATAATTTACAATAATTTGGTAGACTAATTTACAATATCCTTTAATCCCATTCCTAGCATTCTATTATAATGGGGGTGTAATGCGGGTTAGTTAAAACTTTCTAAATTTCTACTTTCAGAATAGAAAAAAGGTAATGCATCCTTAATTACTAATCTATCCATTTTCCTACGAACGGTATCGTGATCGTAGCTATGCCTATCTACGTGACCGGTCTTAAGGTATATCTTTTGTTGTGTAAGCGTGTCTTGTGATAATTTGGGTCAGCATTTATCTAAGTGACGCTTAAGTATACTCGTTCCCGCTCCTAATTTAAACTTGTATAGCGTTTTACACTTATTACAAAATTTAAGTCAGACACTTTAGTCGTTTTGAGAAAGGGATAAAGTGAAATATTTGTGTACTACGGAAGTAGGTCCTCTTGATTTACGGGATTGAGAAGGGGGCTTGTTCCGTGTCTTGTGATTCTATGTTTTCTACTACTACATCTTCTATGTGTGTATGGAGAATATCATGAAAATCGGGAATACTATCAAAATTTCTAAATGCTTCTTCACTATCTATTTGTGGAATTGAAGGAATACAATGAGATGAGGAGAACTCTTGGCTACTATGTCTACCGCGTGATCGGTTAGATATCATATAAGAAGAAGAACTAGTGTATGTATGTTTAGAAAAAAAAATCTAGAAAAAATAAGAGAATTAAAAAAAATGTTTACAATATATGATGAACTAGTGTATGTTGTTAACTAAATTCTACAAAACAAGCAGAGAGTGTTTAAAATAACAAAAAGAACAAATTATGAACTAGTTTATGTTAATAAACAAAATTTTTAAAAAAATAAGAGAGAGTTCAATAAAATAACAATAATTAAAATATGAACTAGTGTATGTTACCAAAAGAAATCTAAAAATAAGAAGAGGGAGTTCAATAAAACACAAACAATTAATTATGAACTCGTAAATTATTAACTACTAAAATTTAAAAAAAGAAAGAGAAGAGAACAGTGCGACTATAAAAATTAAACAAATACAATGTTATTGAATAAGTGTAGATTGAAGAATGAGAGTAGAGAGAGTTGAGAGTTTGTTCTTGCAAGATGGAGAGCTTGTTTTTGAGAGAGTTGAGTGAATTTGTGAAGAGAAATGAATGAAATGTGGTTGTATATATACTTTATGTATATTTTTGGATTTCCCAAAATACCTCAAAAAACTAGCTACTAAATATTTGTTAGGGGGTAGTTTAGTAATTTAATAATTCAATTTTTTTTATTTAAAGTTTTTAGAAAAAAAGTTCAAAAAAATGCTCCAATTGTAAGGCCGCCAGTTCGGCCCGGACTGGACCAAGCCGGTTCAAATCGGTCCTTATTCAAGACGGGCTGGTCCACAACCACGCCGGGCCGCCGCGATTTTTGGACGAAGGACGTGAGGCCCGACTTAGATCGGGTGGGGGAGGGTTAGGGGTTGGGTTGACCGAGCTGGGCCAGTCCCAGGCTTAACGGGGGCTTAACCGGACCTGATGCCACCCCCAGAGTTAGAGCATCCACAATCGTGATTGTTTAGAAAATGCATAAATGCATAAATGCTTATAGCATTTTGTCTCTTTGTTGCAGTCGTCGAATGATATTTTATACTAATTTAATATATAAAAATTCAAACAGAACTTCACTTTGCGTGCCACGATTTAAAAGAATTTTTTATGATTTTTTAATTAATTAAAAACAATATTTAATTAAAAAAATAAGTGGGCCCCTCCTTGGATGCAACTTCACATTGCGTCCAAGAAGCTCCCACATTAGAATTCTTTTATTAAATTCCATTTATAAAAAAAAACGTCGGACGCAATGTGAAGTTGCATATGACGATTTAAAAAAAAAAAATTCGTGGGACGCAAAGTGAAGTTGTGTTCTGTATAATATACATTTCTCTCAAATCTCTTCTTATATATAGAAATCTACTGTCGCTATTTATGCAATTTATGCATAAATAGTAAACGACTGCAGCTGATCATTTGATATAAAATGCATAAATAGCACACGACTGTGGATGCTCTTAGAAGTGATTATCCACGTACTATATTACTGCATGCACGCATGGCGGTAATAATAGTAACGAACTTATGTGCATTTGTGAAAGTCTAACCTGAGAGCATCTGTAGTCGTTGAATGTAAAAATATGGATATATGGATAAATAGAAATAGAAATCGCAGTTTTGCTGCAGTCATTTAAAGCTATATTTTAGCTATCTATATTAAAATAATAAGCGACGGCACATGAAGTGCCGTCTGAGAAAAAAAAAATTAAAAAAAAATCAAAAATTTTGTGGGAAGTGCCGTCGGAGAGCGAAAATAAAAAATAATTTATTTTAAAGGAGGGACGGCACATGAAGTGCCGTCGGAGGAGGAAAAAAAAAAAATTCAAGCCGAGCTTGACGGACAGCACATGAAGTGCCGTCCAAGGCTTTTTTGATTTTTTTTGGCATTTTCTACTTTTTCCGAAATTACAAAAACATTTCATTAATTACAAAAAAATTTCAAAAAATTACAAAAACAATTCAGAAATTGCAAAAAGATTAAAAATTGCAAAAACATTCTCACAAATTGCAAAAAAAAAAATTAAAAAATGCAAAAACCTCCGGACGGCACTTCAAGTGCCGTCCGAGGATTTCAGTTGAAAAAAAAATAAAAAATTCAAAGGACGGCACATGAAGTGCCGTCCGAGGGATTTAGGGAATTTTTTAATTGAAAAAAATTATAAAAAAATCAAGCGACGGCACTTGAAGTGCCGTCACTCATATATGGATAAAAGCTATACGGATTCTCAAATTTAGCAATCTACTGTAGCGATTTATCAATAATATGGATATATAGCAAACGACTGCAGCGGTTTTTTTAGCCAAATATCCATATTATCGATATATAGCAAACGACTACAGATGCTGTGAGTGATTTTTTGCGTAGGGTTGAACCTTAATAAATTCACCCTAAAGCTCAAGTTTGTACAACTCTGATTTGACCTTTTCTTATGACCGTAGGATCCTTTTCTTGATGGCACAAAAATTGATGCATATGACTGTGATGCCGTGTGGGCCCCCCACTATCAGTCACACTATTTCTATTCACTCCTAGCTTAGACTTTTCCTCGTGAAAATTTCATTGTACCATTTTCAGAATAGGCTCCTACCAACTCCTTTTCCCTGTGACCTCTCCGACCAACTCCCCAGCCACATTCCTGGCCATTTAATCCCTCCTTCTCCGATCTTGATGCCCCTCCCAGACCTCCTCTTCCCCATCTTCTTCTTCACACCAACCTAGAGCTCAACAAAAACAACTTCACCCCTCTCCACCCTCTACCCCTTCTTCTTCTTACCCCATTATTGCTCCACAAGTGCTCCACAACTGCCGACCATGCTTTCCGTCCTAGAACTCAGTGGATGCAGGACCAATGAGAGGGTTCGCTATCCACCGGCTCCGACATCTTCATTGGAGACTTCTAACCCACCACCACAACAACAACAACCAATCACCCCCCCTTCTCCGACCATGATCAACCCTACAATGCAACCCCCCTAGCTCCCAATGAGGCAGTGGCCTTCCCTTCCATCCCCGCGATGCCCACTTCAAAGGTGATCCCCCACCCCGTTGAGGAAGGAGACCAAGAGCTCAGACACACTCGCTCCCCGACGCGTGCACACCAACGTGCACATCATCACCATGAGGGGAGGAGATATGATCATCACCGCTCAATAGATGGATCGGTCAGGGACCATGGGTACCATAGCCGACAAGGGGAGCATGTCGAGAGAAGGGCCCAACGACAGGGTCCTCTCTCCGACCAGTATAGGCGGAGGAGAACCTCGCCTTCAGACCAACGTCCTCTTCAACACAGGGGCACCTTACAGAGGGGATTTGATCATGGTGCTCACAGACAACACCTACACCCTACCAACACACACCCCAAACCGTCTCATCTACACCAACACCCCCATCAACAATCTAATCAGTTATTTCAACATAGGACCTCAGGTGAACATCTCAGGGGTCCTAACCCACCAAATCACCGCAATGACCTCAGGGTGACTCGTGAACCCCATCAAACGGCTCCGACCATCCCACTGAACCCAAACGCCGACCGTCCCGCCAGTCCATCTGCACAGGAGAGCCCCCCACTTAAAGCCAGCAATCAGCGAGCTCACGAAGGAGCTGCGCTGGAAGGGTTTACGGTGGGAGGCGACTCCGGCAAAGTGGAAGAGGAAGGGCACTAGGTTCAAGTTAGAGGGAAGAAAAAAAAGACTCAAAGTTCTAACCTTCAATCCGAACAGCTCCCACATAGTAAGAAACAGAGGAAGGGCAAGCGCAAGCCGGTGCCATGCTTCAACTGCGGTGATCTTGGACATTACAGAAGTGAATGTACCAAAGAAGTTAGGTTCCTCAAGTGCATGAAATGGGGACATCGATTGTATGTTTGCACCAATGTGGTGGAAACCCACAGCGACGAAGAACGCTCGGTGAGTCGTGGGAGATCACCTGAGAACCCCACGGTGATTCGACTGGCGAATAGCCTTGAAACGATCAAAAGCGAAGAACGTTGGTTGAGACAGTGGTGCGCCATTGCCAAGATCAGAACAGGAAGGCCATCAGAGGTGCACTTAATGCAGGCCCTGGCCGCTAGATGGCCAATGCGAGCTTATAAAGATTGGGTCGCTAAGAAGCTATGCCACTTACAGTTCTTAGTCTCATTTCCTTCACCAGAGAAAGTTGTCGAAGTTGTGGGCTTGGGATTAGTCGACTTTGGACATTTCCAAGTTGAATTCAGTGCGTGGACGCCCAACTTCGGAGCAGAGCTCCCTCAGGGAGATAAATTTTGGATCTGGATTCATAACGTCTCCCTCCACTTCTGGAAGAGAGAAGCACTACAAGAGATTGTTGCGGATTTTGGGATGGTGGAGGAGATGGACGAGAAAACAGTGCACCGATCAGATCTGGTATCGGCAAGAATACTCATCAGAAGCACCAATATCGCCTTGATACTGTGCTTTGCTAAGGTGTTTTCATTCGAAGAATCTTATCTGATAAGGTTCATTCTCGACAAAAGAAACGAAGCACAGGGTGCACAGGCGACCATCCCCCCCACCGCACCTACATCAGCTCTCAGAGATAGTAGATCATACAGGCAGGTGGTGTCGCCAACAAGGGACCTCACTATAGATGGCTCGCACGATGTTGAAAGGGCTCACCGGGAGATCATCAAGGCAGCTAGGGGGGAGGAGCAGCACCGAACAGCTACGCCATTCCAAGCTGGTAGAGACAGGGACCTCGCCGTTAGATCCAAAGGTCAAAAGTCTACAAGAACCTTCAACTCTTCAGAATGAACGGTGGATCTGCTCTGCCACCCAGTTTTGGAAAGACTAGAAGAGACAGAGACCGACCACACAAAAAGGGCCAAAAAATTTTCCCAAAATGGTGATCTAGCTCTGCGCACTGGAGTAGAGGAGGGCGCTGTGGCTCAGAGGGGTAGGTCAGGGCTTGCAGACCCCCAGCATGGCAAAGCTACACTAGGCAACAACATGCAGGCTTCGAAACGTGGGTTGGTGGAGGAAACCAACAATCTGGGGAAGAAGACAAGCGAAGGTGTGCTTTCCACCAGAGAGTGGGTAACCAAACTCTGGTTCTCACCAAAGCTTGAAAAAGAGGCTGCTTTGGAGCAAGGGAGACAAGAGACAGAGGCCAGGATGGGGAAAGCAACGAGCACAGATCTGCTCAGCCCCTGCCAAAAGCACGCAAAGGCGAGCGAGAGTGCCGCTAAGGGAGTGGGTAGCAGAGCAGAGCGTGTGAGAGATGGCAATTTTGGTAAAGAAGACAAAGAAGGAGAAGAGGGAAAGGCAACTTCTGGCAAAATGAGGAAGGAATATAGGGGTTTCATCTCTTCGTCTTTTACAGCACAGAATTCAAGCTCCACACCTTCTGAGCCAACTGCTCCCTCACCCTATCACACGGTGCCAGCTGACAGGAGGGTAATTATTACTGCCCACTCAAACCAAGCGGCTAACACAGAGTTCGAGAAAAGCGGTATGGTGGCACGCGGAGGAACATACCGCTATGCTGCACCAGATAATGAGAAGAGTGGGATGGGGGATTTGCTACTTAGAGATGTTAATGGGCCCAAAGAGGGGTCCAAATCACAGTTAATTTTCTTTGGGAATTACAATTCTATAATTTCGAACATTCAGACACAATGTGGGCCCATTGAGGGGTCCGCAGAGGAAAGTGCAGCTATTATTATTGAGTCGCCAGTCTGTGGGCTCAATGATGAGTCCGTTATGACTGTAACTACCCTACAATGGGAAATTCACCAATCAGATAATGAAGAAGACCGGGACGGGAGACTAAATCTAGATGAGGAATTCTCCTTCACTGATGAAGAATCAGAGGACCTAGAATTCATCGCTAACACATAGAAGGAGATATCACCAGAGATGGTCATGTCCACTCTTCCAAATTCAGCACCTGGAGATAGTACTGGTGCGTCAAGCAGGGCAGTTGGGTTTAGAGTCCGGCGATCGTCCAAGAGGGCTCATGTGGAGTCATTGGATGACTATCTTGAGGTTGCATCGGCAGCCAAAGCCGCAAAATTCGACAGCGGAGGTACAAATTTTTTTTAGCTTCTATATTAAATTTTATGTCGGACTCTGAAGTTTTTTTCCTTGCTAAAACTTGTGGGTTAGAGGTGTGTGACACAAAGCGCAATGCTTTACTTCTCAACAAAATTAGGGGTTGGGAAACTGAGAGGGTTAAGACTCATGAGACCACTCTAGGAAATAGCACTGGGACGACGGATATCCTCAAGGATGTAGCAAGCCCCACACCCACACCAACGATCACCCCTAACACAGTCCCCCAATGAATACTCTATTCTGGAATGTTAGGGGCTGGGGGATAGGGGTAAGAGAGACATGGTTAGGGACGTTATTAGCAACTCAAAGACGGAAGTGGTAGGGCTGCAGGAGACCAAACTCCAGCACGGGCTCAAACTCAAAAGAATCGGGGGTAACAGAATCAAGAAATGGGTGTTACGCCCATCAGCAGGAGCCTCTGGAGGGATCGCTATTGGGTTCAACTCGGATATTCTCTTCTGTACTGAGGTATACAGTGGAACGTTCTCCCTGACTACTCGATTGAAACGACGGTCTGATGATTAGCTGCAGACGGTGACTGTCGTCTACGGACCGAATGTGGCTTCAGATCGAGATGCATTTTGGCAAGAGCTAGTCAATATCCGACGTCGCTGGTATGGGACTTGGATTGTTGGGGGGGACTTCAATATCACCAGATTTGTCTTTGAGCATAAAGGTCGAGGCTTCAGTGACAGACATAAAAAGGAGTTCAATAGGGTGATCACGGAACTAGAGCTGATCGATATTCCTATTAATGATAGACTTTTTACATGGTCCAATATGCAAGCAACTCCGGTCATGGCCAAGCTGGACAGGGTACTAGTATCGATGGAGTGGGAAGCTAAATTCCCATTAGCTACATCCAGATCGATCCCTAGGCCCACGTCAGACCACACCTCGATCCTGCTCAATGTGGGGGTACGCGGAGCGCAGAGGATGCGGAAATTCAGATTCGAGAAGGCCTGGCTGGAAATTCAGGGGTTTCATCACATGGTAATGGAAAATTAGGCGCTCCCAACTGCTGGCAGGGACGCTGCATCCTGATAGTGTGAGAAAATCCGAAGATTGAGAAAACAGCTGCGCAGATGGAATCAATCTAGGTTCTCGACCATCTGGCGCTCCAAAGAGGCATTCTGGGAAGGAATCGATGAATTGGAAAGGGTGGAAGAGATGAGAATCTTGTCTCAGGAAGAAAGGAACAGGCTATTAGAGCTCCAGGGAAATATCGCCAATCTCTATAAGCTGGAAGAGATCAAATGGCAACAAAGGTCTAGGATTTCGTGGCTCAAAGAGGGAGACGCGAATACGGCCTACTTCCACCGGGTGGCTAGCGCCAGATGCAGATCCAATCTCGTCCTCTCAATTTAGACGGAGTCGGGAACTTTGTAGGAAGAAAAGGAGATCTTCTCAACCTTCCAGAACTACTATAAGGGCCTCTTTGAAAGAAAGAATGATTTCAGGATCCCTTTGAGGGAGGATTACTGGCAGGAGAGCCAGAATGACTCAGCACAAACTCTCTCCATTCTGGAGGAGCCATTTTCGAAAATGGAAGTGAAGAAGGCCATCAACCAAATGGGCGCTGACAAGTCACCTGGGCCAGACGGCTTTCCAATGATGTTCTACCAAGTATTCTAGGAAGAAATTAAAGAGAACATTATGTCACTGATGGAAAAATTTTTTCATAACAATCTCAGATTGGGCATGTTCAATTTTGTGGAAGTTGTCCTGATTCCCAAACGGGAGGAGTCTAAGCGTGTGGGGGACTTCAGACCGATAAGCCTCATTAATTGCTCGGCGAAGATCATCACAAAGGTCCTGGCCATCTGCCTGGGGAGTTTAATGGATAGCATTATCAACAAAACCCAGACGGACTTCATCAAGGGCAGATGTATCCTGGACTGTGTGGTCACTGCTGAACAAGTTATACACCATTGTCATAAGAGCAATTCTAAGAACTTCCTTCTAAAGTTGGATTTTGAAAAAGCATACGACTCCGTCGACTGGAAGTGTTTGCTAGAAGCTCTCAGAGGGAGAGGATTTAGGGACAGATGGGTTAGATGGATCAAACAATGTCTATAGACTAGTAAAACGGCAATATCGGTGAATGGGCAGCCAGGGCCCTCGTTTTCCTGCAAGAAGGGACTCCGGTAAGGGGATCCGTTATCCCCACTTTTATTTACTATTGTAGTATATGTGCTAAAGGGAATGCTAGAAAATTGTCGGAGACAAGGTTGGATTAAGCCGGTGGCCAGTGGCAACTCCAATCAAGGGTGCACGATTCTCCAATATGCTGATGACACTCTACTATTTGGGAACGGGACCAGATCAGAAATAGTCTGCTTTAAAGGGGGCCTGTACTGTTTTGAAGCATGGTCAGGTCTCAGGATAAATTTTCACAAGAGTGCACTGATTCCCATTACTCTTTCGAATGAAGAAGCCCGGGCACATGCCACCATACATAACTGTATGATGAATGAGTTCCCAATCAAATATTTAGGGCTCCCACTCAGACCAAGGAAACTCACTAAGTCGGACTGGTTGCCTATAATAGATAGGGTAGAGGATAGATTGTCTGGTTGGAAAGAAAAATCGCTGTCACTAGGAGGCAGAATGATACTCATTAATTCAGTACTGTCTAACCTACCCATTTACTACACGTTCTTTTTTGAGCTCCCAAAGTGGGTCATCCAAAGGATTGATCGAATCCGTAAAAGATTCCTTTGGAAAGGGGCAGATTCGAATAGGGGAGGCTACCACCTGATCAAATGGGGTATTGCCTGCATGAAGAAGAAGCATGGAGGGCTAGGAATCATTGACCTTAGAGATATGAATCTTACCCTCTTAGGAAAATGGTGGTGGAAGGTTTTCCACCACGGTGGGGAAGGCTGGCAGGATTTCATTCAACCGTACCTATGGGGAAAAGGTACGAGAAGCCTGGGCTTTCGAGTAGGAGCTAAGGTTTTTCGTTTTTGGAAAGGAATTTCCAAAGCAAGTGGACCGTTCAATTCAGCAGTGACATCTAATATCGAAAATGGACGGTCCACCAGATTTTGGTGGGATAAGTGGTGTGGTGCTCATACACTGAAAGAAACTTTCCCGGAGCTGTTTGCCAAAACGACTCGCCCTAATATCTCTGTGGCAGAGACCTGGAAGAGGGAAAATTGGAAACCGGCATTTCAAGGAGCTCTTACCCCAGGATTACAGCAGCAACTGCTAGTACTGCAAACACACATCGCACGGTCCGGGTCGATGTGCACCCAAAGACCAGACCAACTGCGTTGGGGATTAGAGCCCAAGGGTGCTTTCACGGTCAGATCCCTGTACCATCGTATTCACTTCCGGGGATGTCGGCCTAGCTCGGCACAGGTGGTTTGGAAGGCGAAAACACTACTGAAGGTCAGAGTATTCCTCTGGCTAGTGCTCAATAATGCTATCCTCACGAGAGAAAACCTTACAAAAAGACAACCACAGATTGCGACTGCCTGTGGGTTCTGTAACAAGCATACGGAGACATTGAATCACCTTTTTATCCAATGCCCAAGGAGTAAGGCGGCTATGGTTGAGGTTTTAAGAGCCCTAGGTACAAGTGACTATCCCAATAAGTATGAGGATTTGTGGATCGGTCCCAAATTCGCTTTGATTCGTCGTGAAATGAAGGATGCGTGGTACATTTCCATTGCGGCAACTCCATGGGTGTTATGGCTAGACAGAAACAACTTTTATTTTCGTGCTTCATGTAGTAGTATCTCTGGTAACCTTACTCATATCATGCATCTTATCTCTTTTTGGGCTATAGCTGCCGCCACAGGAGCGAGAGGGAGGATTGCCAGAGTCTTCTAGGTGGAGGATTTTGATGATAAGGAGGTAGACTTTGGGCCGACACTGGATTGAGGGACGGTGCCACCCATCACTTTTAGATTCCCAATCGCTATAGTCTCTACGAGTTCGTTCCTGGCCTACTGTACTTCTGATTGGGTTGATGTTTGGAGGATTTGACCCACCACCCAGGGTTTTGTTGGGGGTTTATATTTTATTTTCTGCACTGTATTTTGTTTCCTACTCTATACTTTTGTTTTTCCCCCGGTTCACTGGGGTTGTTTTATTAACATCTTATTAATGAAACATGGTGGCTTTATTCCACCTTTTAACTAAAAAAAAAAAAATCATTGTACCATGAGTTATTACAAGGCATGTTCATTTTCATGCCCAAGGGCATCCACAGTCGTGATGGTTAAAAAATGCATAAAAGCATAAATGCATATAATATTTTGTCTCTTTGTAGCAGTCATCGAATAATATTTTATAGCAATTTAATTTAAAATAATACAAATTTCATATCAGACGGAGTTTGAAGTTGCGTCGGAGGAATTTAATTAATTTTTAATTGGTAGACGGAACTTCACTTTGCGTCGGAAGAGAAAAAAAATCACAAAAAAATGGTGGGACGCAACTTCATGTTGCGTCCAAAGAGAAAAAAGATCACAAAAAAATGGTGAAGTTGCGTCGCAAGAGAAAAAAAAATTCACCAAAAAGTGTGGGACGCAACTTCATGTTGCTTCTGACCATTTTTTTATTTTTTTTATTTGCTTTATTTACTTTTTCTAAGTTTTTTTATACGGTTTATTATAATTTTTTGATGGACAGAAAGTGAAGTTGCGTTGGAGGAATAAAAAATAATTTTTTTTCGTCGGACGCAAAGTCAAGTGCGTCCTGCATAATATGCATTTCTCTCAAATCCACTCTCATATATAGCAATCTACTTTCGTAAAAAAATATAAAAAATACATAAATAGCTAACGACTGCAGTGCTTTTTGAGCGAAAATATGCATATTATGCATATTTAGCAAACGATTGTGGATGCTCTAAGAGCATATGTAATCGTTCGTTATTTTGCCAAATTTTGTAAAACTTTTGTAAAATAAGTGCTGCAGTCATTGGCCAAATACCCAAAATTTAGGTTTCGGTGCTACAGTAGTCAGCTATATTTGGCAGGCGAAGTGGCAATTGCCAAAATATAGCTAACGGAAGATGATTTTTCGTCCATTCGATTGGATGAAAAATTATCTTTCGTCGCTTATACTTTTTTAAATTTTTTCCCATCGGGGTAAATGGTTTACCGTCCCAAAATTTGCATCATTCTCGGACGAGGTATTATTCAATGTCGTTGATTTTTATTTATTTTTTTAAATTTAAAAAAATGGTCGGACGAGGGATTATTCCCTGTCAGTTCCATTTATATATAAAAAAAAAGAATTCAAAAATGTGCTGGGACGGGAGATGATGCCCCGTCCCATACATTTCTCACCTTTAAATTTCTATACAACCACCCTATAGAGCATTTGTATGGGTTAAATTTTGGTTTAAATATTAATTAATTAAAAATTAAGAAATAATTAGGATTAAATTAATAGTTTTTAGGAATTAAATAGCCTTAATTTTTTATTTTTTTTTTAGATTACGACGAACGTTCAAAATTTTTTTTTGTTTGTTTGTTTGTTTTTTTTTTTTTACGTCTGACGAAAAATAATCTTTCGTCTGAGATTATAAAAAAATCCAAAAACACATTTTTGGATTCGACGAATGCAGCGCAAAGTCTTTTTTTTTTTCATTTCTATTTGCCAAATAACCAAAATTTGTCTCTCCACGACTACAAATGCTCTAAGTATGTTAAATTAAATAAAGTTATTCTCATCATGTCAAATATAAGTTGGTTACTTTTTTAGGAGAATGACCTGACCTTGTAACACCCCACAAAATTGTCTGTCCCTGGGTGTTACGCACGTATATTTTGTAACGTGTTTCATTACATATTTTGAATTCTGACTATTTATTCATTTTCCGAATTGATTTCAGTCGACTAAAATATAATATTTCAATCTCTGAGTTTTACGTACTTTTTACGTGTTTTCAATGCACGTATTAATTACATATTTTCCGCCGCTACGGGTTATAATTTCTGGGTTCCAATTATTAATTTTGTGTTTTCAAATCTATTCTATAAAACGGAAATTCATTTCCCCTATTTTCGATTAAGATAATTTTGTACGTACAATGCACGTGTTTTCTACGTGTAGTGATTTCATCATAAAATATATAAAATAAGTAAATATAAATTTTCCTATGTTGATTTCGATTATAATTTTCTGTTGATAAAATCGATTTCGCATTTTGATATTTTACGTGCAACGCACGTGTTTTCGGTAACGTATTAAAATATATTTATTTTCAAAATAAATTTCGGAGTGTGTACAACGGCCCGTAATTTTTAAAGATTATAAAATAGTAATATATAATATATATATGTATATACTTTGAAGAGTGTAGCATCTGATTAATTAAAGAAAAAGTGAAGTTTGGTAATGTGGTTAATGTGGCTAATAGTATTAGTTGGTAATAAAATGGTGAGTGTGTAGGAGATGGGGACCCACGGGTTCATGCACAGCACTAGTGTGCTGTTGTGTGAGTAATGGGTGATGAGTCATCATGTTTGAAGTGGGAGTTGGACTTTTTCCCTAACACTTAAACCGGTTTGTGTATCAGAGGAGGGAGTTGAGAATTAGAAGAGGTAGGAGTTATAAGCAGGTGAAGAGATGGGAGTTTTTAGGAGTTGAAAAATGAAAAGGTGGAGAATTAAAATGGGAATTTATTGAGTTGGAAATTATGCAATTTGAACCCTGGCCTGGACCTATAAATAGCCCACCATTTCTTTTCTCTTCTCACACCTAAAAACAAAACAAATCAAAAGAAAAGAAAGAAAGAGAAAGAAAAGAAAAAAGAGAAAGAAAGAGAGTGAGAGTTCTCTTGCTTGGAGCTTTGCTAGGAGAGGAAGGTTGCTAGGAGCAAGGAGGTGCTTGTGAAGCTAAGAGCAAGAAGGAACCCCTTCTTTGTAGTCTTCATCCTTCAAACTAAGGTGGATGTTCTCATGCTTTCTAATTATAGAACAATGCATACTAATATAACCTGAGTAGTAATGATAAATTGATGTGATGAATAAATCCATACTAGTAATGTTGTGCCAAATCAGAGTGCTTAGTATGGTTAAATGTATTAATCATACTAGAGATGACATACACCCTTTTTTATACGAAGTTAAATGTTAATATAATTGCTATATATTATTGATTTAACAAACCTTTTATACAATTGTTAATGTATACGTTATTTAATGCATTCATCAGACATACAATTCCAAATCCGGTTACGTATATCAATCAAAGCAAACCCAAAATGATGTATCACTGTGTATCATTAGTCCAAATTGAATAAATATCCGAATTACATTTATAATCTCTAATATTATAATGGGAGAAGGCCTTAGTGTCATTTGTAAATGTTTTGTCAATATACCAATCCGTGCAATACACGTGTATAACTATTATAAAGGATGCTCTAAGTTCAAATCCATACTATGTCTAAATTTTTATTTTAAAAAACTATATTTATTAAGACGTGCATCGCACGTGTAAATTACTAGTAGATTATAATAGATATCCGAATTATATTTGGAGTTCGGGTCAGATTGTAACATTCATAGATAATATGTTCGGATTCAAATTATTATAAATATGTTCGGTGTTAAGAACCATATGTCTAAATCATTCTACCGGTATGTACTACCATTTGTACGTTTGTATTATTCAATTATTAATTCACTACATTTTTATACCATGAAGGGGCAGGGGTCTTTTTTATTTCTTTTATTAGATGCTGTCTGAATGGAAATAAATCAATTATACTATTACGAATAATGGTTATTCTTCTTATTGCATATGTCATTTATTGAAGATGAGTAAAGTTTTACAAGATGTTAATGACTGTTTTAGTGAATAAAACCCATATAAAGTATCATTGGATTTAATTGAGTTTGATGCAAATAAAATTTGAAAAAAATATATATTATTCTATTAAAATGATGAGGAATTTATTAAAGTTAGTTTCATAATTTTCATGTATAATTGAGAAATTTGAGATAGAAAATGAATTGATAATTACATAATCATTCCCTAAAGAGTGTGACATTTATTTCTTTTAAAAAGAGTAAAATATGGTTGTGTAAATGGATGTTTCTCTTTAAGAAAATTTTATACTTCTTTTGGTTTTCAGATATGAAATTTGCTATATGAGCTTAAATTGCTAATGAGACTTAGAGGATGAATCTTTGTTCATGAAGAGGTATTGTTTTCATTTTGAATTATGAATGAGTAAAAGAATCATGAATAATGCTAATTGAGATACTGATCAAATCATGGATAAATTAGAGATATGAATATATCTAAGTTTAAGACATGTTTATTAAAGGGTGTGAATACCCATGATTCTTGTATATGAGAAATTTGAATTTAGATTTAGTAAGACCTCGTGTACCGGTAATTTTAAATGAAATGATTATTATATTTTGAGACTTGCCATGGAGCTATCTCAGTGGATGTTGATTAAGCCCGGTAGTAGGTAATACTAATACTAGGCTTGAAAGATTATTCATGTCTTGAACATTAAAAGTTATGCATTTAAGAGAAGTGTAGTAAACCTGGGCAAACGTAAGTGGGGCACTCTATATAGTCGGGCAATGCACTTCGGGACTATAGACCCAGTTGGACAGTGTACTCTGGGACTGTGGTTGCTCCGATGGGGACGCGTTTATTTTTTGAAATCCAGGATTATAATGATTGATTGGGCGGTGTACTCCGGGATCATGAATAGTCGGACGGATAGTTTTTCGTTCCCCAGTGTATATACGTATACCGGGGCAAGAGTGGCACTTGCGGGGGATTCGCACGACGAGGAGAGTGTATAACAGTCGGGCAGTGTACTCTAGGACTGGGATCCGCACTCGTGAAATGCCTGAACCTTATTCTTGTTACTGGGTAGTTTCATGGCGAGGGATCGATCCCTTTATTGTGAAGAACGTAGGCACTTACCCTCGGACCTATATAGTATGGGATGCATAGAATCCGAACAGGTGTGCATTAGTGTCATCCTAGTATAGAAATGTGTGCATTAGGCATTAAGGCATGACATACACTTGCATGTTTAGCGTAGTCACATTAACACTCTATTATTCATTCAACTGTTGTGTTTCTATTAAAGTAATGAGATCGTTATACTATTTTTGGCGTAGAGAGGATAGCCGAGTATAATATTTCGTCAGTTTTAAGTAACTTACGTGCCCACAGATTGACATGCAGGTAATGGACTATTCATGAACGAGTAAAGATATTGTGATGCAAATGATGTTAAAGTTATACAAGATGTATTTTATTTCAATGTTGTAATCTTTTATTCTTCCGCTGTGTAAAACAAAGTGTAATGTTATTCTGATATTATTGAAAAAGTTTTAAATTCTTTGTAAAAATTGTACGAAGTGAATTAAAGATCCTGTGGAATCTCTAATTCATTCTGATTTGGAATTCGGGGTGTTACAAACCTATACCTAACTCAGTCAAAGTCTTGAGCTGACTCACACTACAAAACACAACGTCTATCTCCATATATATTTTTTACCCATTCCAACATTTTTAAACTTCAAGATAGAGCGTAACGGTTTTTCTAAAATGCCACTTGAAATGACGCGATATCGTGCGTCAGCATATATAATAGGTCTATCCCGATGTTTATTAACAACACCGCTATAGAGGTAACTATTCCGACGTTTTCGATAAAAAAATGATGGGATAGACATGTTAGTTAATAAAAGAAAAGGTTACCTATCTCAACATTTTGGCCAAATTTGCCAGGATAGGTTATTTATTTATTAAAAAGAAAATTCGCTATTATAACACCCCGCAAAATTTAAATGACAATTTTGCCCTCGGGTGTTACGCACGTGCATTTTGTACTGTTATTGATGATATCCATAATGCATTTTGATATGTATTTTGAATTTTGATTATTTATGCAATCTCATATTCTTAAAATCCCATTTGAGACAACTCAAATGCTAAATTTCAATCTTTGAGTTTTTACGTGATTTTTACGTATTATCGATGCACGTGTCGATTTCGGGTATTCTACCGTTACGTGCAAAGTTTTCGATGAGTTTCTATTAATTATTTTTGTAAACATGTTTAAATTCATTTTGTAAACGGAATTCAATTTTGTCTATTTCAATTAAAATAATTTTTATACATGCAATGCACGTGTTTTCTGTATGTTTGAGTACATTATCGAATATATATATTAAATATATTTCTATGTTGTATTCTGATTAATGATAAATATTTTTTCGGTTAATAAAGTCAATTTTGTATTTTTGAGATTTTACGGGCGACGCACGTGTTTTGATGCACGTGTTTAAGCGTATTCTTCTTTCAAAATAAATTTCATGAAATGCGTGTGTCTATTTTAATTGTGCATAAAAAAGTGTAATTTTAATCAAATTAATTTTATATACATCTTATATATTACATACATGTATTTTAAATTAAATAAATAATCAAATTTATGAATGAAGTGTGTGCACGTGCGGAGCACGTACACGTGTTTGGCAAAAGAGAGGGAAAAGAGTGGCCGGGCTGTTTCTTTTGGG
Source organism: Hemerocallis citrina (assembly GCA_017893485.1). Classification (NCBI taxonomy): domain Eukaryota; kingdom Viridiplantae; phylum Streptophyta; class Magnoliopsida; order Asparagales; family Asphodelaceae; genus Hemerocallis; species Hemerocallis citrina. The sequence goes on from CM030362.1 coordinate 291,802,511, forward strand.
AGTGGAGGAAAATTTGAGTTGAATTTGTTAGTGGATTAGTGGTGGAGTTAGTGGAGAAGTGGACAATTGGTTTCAATAACTACCTACTAATTGATCTATAAAACACCCCTTAGTCTCTCTCACTCTCTCATCCCTCCCTTCCCTATTTCATTTCCGAGAGCCATCAAACCCCCTAACCAATCTCTATCCAGCATGTTCTCATTTTGTTTCTCCTTTTGTCCATCATACAAAATACACCTATACCTATACTCTACACAATCCTCTCATCATCTTTTTCCCTTGTCCTTCTCTACCTAAAGCAACAAAACCAAGCAAATCCACTCTCCTACTCCACCTAATCACCTATTCCACATGCCTATATACATATACTAATGTAAATATATACATACATAGTATGTGCATATGAAAGCAAATGGGAGTTGCTTTTGATGTTGCCGAAATGGATTGGAAGGAGGATCACTGTGCATTGCCGAAATGTGAAGTTGGAGGCTTTGCTTTGGTGCACGAATTTCAAGGAGGTTGCAATTGGAGTTTTTTTTAGGAGCTCCTAATTCTAGGAGTTCATTTGAGTACAAAT